>VUQH01090866.1:7381-25301 GCA_015106775.1 Etroplus canarensis
TTTTGTTGTGCTTTTTTTTTTTTTTTTTGTATATATTTTTTTATTTATGAGATTTGCAAATCATTGCCTCGTGTTTTTTTTTTTTTTTACACTGAACACAGCATCCCAGCCTTTTTTAAACTGGGGTTGTAGCGTTAGCTAACAATATCACGTGTCAGATTGTAACTCGCACACATTTCAGTGTTGAATAACCACCAGCTGGTGTTTTTTTCTTCATCAAATCATAGCTGAAAAATACACTATATGGGCAAAAGTATTGGGTCAATGCTCTTAATCACTGTATTCAGGTTTCATTCAGTCCCATCCCAAAGGTGTGTAAAATGAAGTATCTAGCCATGCAGTCTGCCTTTACAAACATTTGTAAAGAATAGGTCATTCTAAAGAGCTCACTGAATTCATTATAATAAGATGCCAACACTGTAACACATCAGTTTGTAAAATTTCTTCCCTCCTATATATATTCTGTGATCAACTGTATAAGAATAAGAATAAGAATAAGAAAACCTTTATTTGTCCCACAATGGGGAAATTGCGTTGTTGCGACAGCAAAGTGTGAGTGCAAATAAGTATATGGACAGTAAAAGAACAATAGTATTTGTTGAAAATAAATATATAAATAAATAAATACCGGGTAGAATAACTATCAAGTTACTACAGAGTATATAGTCCTGGTTTGCTCTTGCTGAAGAGTAAAAGTATTGCTGAAGAGTGAAAGTATTTAGGAACAACAGCAACCCATCAACACAAAGTGGCAGACCACATTAGGTTATAGAGGAGGGTCACTGAGTGCTGCTGCACATAGTGCATTAAAGTGGCCAACACTGAGCTCTAACCCTAATCTGACATTAACACTGGCACAAAAGGCATATGCTGGGAGCATAATGCTTTGGGGTTGTTTTCTGGGATTTGCCTGGACCCCTTAGTTCCAGTGACTGGAATCTCATTGCTTCAGCTTTGCAAGGCATTTTGGGCTATTCTATGCTTCCAACTTGATCGCAACAGTTTGAGAAAGGCTCTTTTCTAATCCAGCATGACTGTGCCTCAGTGCACAAACTATGGAAGAACTTGACTAGCCTACACAAAGCCCAGACCTCAACCCCATCCAGCACTTTAAGGATGAACAAAAAAGAGGTTTCATACCAGATGCCCTTCTTGACACAACTTATGTCCCCACCTGGAATTGACCAACAACCTTTTGCTTGTAAGGCGAATGTGTAAACTGCTACACTACGTGGACACTTGCACATTGGATCTTGATGAAATATTTGAGCTGATGAACTTCACTGTACATTTTGAGAACAAATGAAGTAAGAATGGACTGTGGGAAATACAACCATTAGCCTCTTGAGGGCTGGATTCACAAACACACCGAATACTGTTCAAATGTTCATTTAATTTTTTTGAGCAGTGGAGTTCCTACTTCTTGCAGTGCAGGCATGCAAAAAATGGGAGGGGGGGCTTCCTCCAAGAGACAAGTGTCTCTGTGGTCCACAGGACTCTGATTTTATGTGGGTTCACCCAGTGTTAAAACACATAGTTAATGTAAAAACAATTAATCTCATTACAGCTGCTTTACGTAAGCAAGAATATTAGGGCCGTGGGAATTACAGACAATACACAAAACAAACAAAACAAAAACAGCAGCCTCACCTGTATCTTGCTCTCAGGCAGGTGTGTGTGTGCAGCCAGCCTCTCCCTCAGGGTGATGTCTGGATAAGGGGTCACGGCAAAGGCCTGCTCCAGCTCAGACAGCTGGGCTCGGCTGAAGATGGTCCTCTTCCTTTTCCTCTGACCCTCTATCAAACCAGCGGCTCTGTCCGGCTCAGGAGAGGACACAGCGCTCTCACTGCGGGCATCTATCAATTCCAGTGAAAATACAAGGAAAAAAAATCAAACGATCTCAATACTAATCATAATAATAATGATGATTTAAAACATTATTATTGATAATAACAACAATAATAATAATAATAATAATAAGAAGAAGAAGCATAAAAACTTTGAAATAAAATAAATAAAAATCATAGGAAAACAGTAAACATTATTTTGGTGATGCAAAAATACAGTTTGGCAACTGACTTGTGAATATGTATGTATGTTTCCATTCCAAAAACTATAAAAAAAAGACATTATTTTTTAAATTTTCCGATCATTTTCAGTATGTCTTAAAGGTAATAATAATAATAATAATAATCATGACAAATACGAAGCATAGACACTTAAAATAAAAAATTAGGGGGGAAATGCATATTTAAATGAAGGTGTACTGATTTGTGAAATGTATGTTTTGTCTTTAATTTTCTATTCCAAACACTAAGTAATAATAATTAAAAATTCAGGGAAAAAATACATTTTGAAATCAAAACCTAATAACTTGTTAACATGTGTGTTTTACCTTTTTGTTAATTTTTTTTCCCCAAAAATTGTAACATGCACCCTTTTTAAACAGCTTAAAGGTAACGAATTAAATTTTACTGCATTCATTTTAGAACTTTAATATAAATAATTAAAATACTTCATTTTTGTTTAGTTTTCTCACCTTATTTTTTACTTTAAAATTTTCAGATTGCAATGTTTTTGGGGGGGTATATAATTCAGTCATTAATCGAGTTTTGTAACTTGAGAGAAACTGGTTATGGTTAAATTCTCTGGACAGTAGTGTCTTTTCCCATCTGTCCAAAACCAGCGGGACTTACCTTTGCAGTGCTCCTGGTCTCCAAACAACACCTTGAAATCCACCAGGTCTTTCTGCTGGTTCTGCTTGAGTAAAGGCAAATCCGAGTCCACGAACAGAGCCATAGCGCCACACGCACACACACATCCACTGCTCGGCCTTCACTGACACTGACAGCTGAGGAGGAGTCAGGGGCTTCTTATACCCCAGACTGATCAGATGGGACACCCAGCACCCAGTAAATCCCCAGTCACTGACAGGCTTGTTTTCCTGCTGCTTTGTGGCTTCAGGCAGCATTTGTAGAGCTTGGTGAATATGTCTTGAAATAATTTTGTAGCTCCTTATGATAAAAAAATTCCAGATATAGGCCTATATTTATTTATTTAAGCAATATTAACCCATATCTGCAAGCCAAATATCACAATGACACAGATTATTTAACTTTTTCTTTTAAGTCTCCCTCAGAGGCATTTTTAGCGTAATGTTCTACATAGGACACTGAATTATTCCGCATATTTTTCTAATAGCTCATGCGGCTATTTAATCTGCTGCAGTCTTTGTGACCTCTTTACAAAACAACACGGCTCGATGGTGTGAGATAATCTTTGTGAGCCGCCATATTTTCCTTTTCAAGCTAATACCTGATGCATAAAATGTCAGCTAGATGAATGGTGCAGTTTATGGTTAGTCCAGTAAGTGAACTGGCACGGTAGTCTGTGAACACTGAAAAGAAATGGTGAGAAAATCAAGTAGCTTTTTGTACAACTGATTACCATTATTTTTTTTAGTTCATGAACTTAAAAGTTGCTGTTTTTCATCAGTTAAATCTTTTCATTTGCATGCTATGCAAACCTTTTCTAGGACACAAGCCCCTCCCACCATGGAGGGTTGTGTCAGTAAGGGCATCCGGCATAAAACCCCTGCCAAATTTCTGATGTGGATTAATCCGCTGTGGCGACCCCTTTGGGAGCAGCTGAAGGTGCAGTCAAATCGTGAGTCAGTTCAAATGTTTTCAGCTCATCTGACTTCAGATTTTCAGTCACGTCTCCCTCGAATGTAACAAGTAAGTACACAAACACCTCTCCTATGTTAACTCGACATAATATTTATTTGTACTTTTTAGTTATTCTTTTGAATTAAAAGCGAGTTTATTATGGAAATGACCTTTCGTCCTTTTTCTTAAGCTTATCCAATACAGGATCACGAGCTTAGCCTAACCCAGCTGTCACGGCATGAGAGGCAGGGTACGCCTTTGGTGGGTTGCCAGTACATTGCAAGCCTAACACGGAGAAACAGGCAACCATCTTCACCTACAGCCCATTTAGAATTGCCACTCATCCAAACCTTGCATGTCTTTAGCCTGTGGGAGGAAGCTGGGGTACCCACACAAGAGAGAGATCCCACACAAGAACAGGAAGAGCATGCAAAGGCTGCACAGAAAGGTACCAGCAGGCCGGCGGATTCAAACCCCGGGCTATGAGGCGACAGTGAAAACCACCATACCACCATGCCACCCCTTGTGACAACTGATTGCCTCATTATACTCAGTGCCACCAACTTCAAGAGCTTGAGTTAATTTCGGTTTAACTTTGCCTTCTCCTGTACTTTGCTGGTTGGTCCTTCGGAGAGACTACACAGTTTTGCAGACCGTCGTCTACGTGTTGTAGCTGTTGACTGTCACCAGGGGGCAGTCTGACAATCAACAAGTCAGAGCTACTCTTGCTTTCTGTTGTTAGACTTAATGTTTAAAAACAATTAAAAAAAACAGCCTATGCAGCCTCTGTCTGTGATTTTCATGCTGTTTATTTCTCTTTGATGTTTTTCCCAGTGCACTGGGAACTCCACTGTTGCTACCTTTGCTGTCCTGGCCTACTTTTCAACCATTCAGCCTGACCTACCCACAGCATCACCCACGTCTAGCTAAGTGCTGTTGGAGTTTTGCAGGACTGCACGCAAGCACGTCTGCATTGGTTGCATTCCCTTCTGCACTGACTCTGATTAGTCAAATACAGACGCAAACAGACACAACTGCAGTACCATAAATTAAACATTATACTGCAATGCTCCGACAGAAAATACTAAATAAAACAACGGAATACATAAATCAGCATATTCTATGCATGCTATGCAATCATGTGTTATATTGTATTATATATTAAATCATCTGATTTATTAACATAACCCGTCAGATGATTTTGAAACAACAGAATTAAGTAACGTATATTTCTATGTTTATATGTGATGAACTCAACATATTTAAATTAGTAGAATTGTTTTTAAAATTTAAATTGACTGTACTTAATGGTTTTAATTATTTTGGACAGTCAGGTTTACTTGTCAGGGGGTAGGTATTGGTACCCTTACAGAACCTCTAGTGACAATTTTGCACCTCAGTGGAATTGTTGGTGCAAAAACAGACCACTAGGTACCAAATATTTTATATACTTTTGTTGTTAATAATTAATACGCTTGAAATAGCATTGTTCTAGATTGAAGGATTATGTATCTCAGTGGGGTGACAACGAGCTGTTCTAGTCACTTTTTTAATGCACAAGTGGCCCACACACTGAAAGTCTTATGTTAATTAGGAAGCTAAATCAATCAGTTAACATCCATCCATCCATCCATCCATTCATCCATCCATCCATCCATCCAATCATCTTCTGCTGCTGTTGTTTTCTCTCTCCCATAGCCTGTGCCTCTCTCTGCTCTCCTTTCTGTCTTCTCTGTTCCCTCACCCCCAACCTGTCAAGGCAGATGGCTGCCCCTCCCTGAGCCTGGTTCTGCCGGAGGTTTCTTCCTGTTAAAAGGGAGTTTTTCCTTCCCACCGTTGCCAAGTGCTTGCTCACAGGGGATCATCGGATTGTTGGGGTTTTCCTTTTAACACTGTTTTATCTTTACCCTACAGTGCGAAGCGCCTCGAGGCTACTTTTGTTGTGAATTGGCGCCATATAAATAAAATTGAATTGAATTGAATCGAATAATTAATCGGGGGCAGCAGTCTAAGCAGACTCCCTGAACTCCCTGACCTCCCTGTCTCCGGCCACCTCCTTAAGCTCCTCTCGGGGGAAATCTGCCTGAACCGCCTCAACTGGCTACTTTTGATCTGGAGGAGTAGTGGCTCTACTCTGAGCTCCTCCTATATGACTGAGCTCCTCATCCTATCCCTAAGGTTAAGCCTAGTTGTCCTTTGGAAGCAACTCATTTTCATTGCTTGTATCCACAATCTCGCTGTTAGGGAAATAGATCAGCCAGTGTGTTTTCATGCTTAGCTCTCTCTTCACCACAACGGCCTGGTACAGCATCCATTATCGACGCCAGCACTGCACCAATCCATCTGTCACTCTCACACTCAACTCTCCCCTCAACCGTACCACATGTCAGAGCTTTTACAGGTAGGGCAATCAAATGTTCGGCCAGTCCTGACAAGGACAGAACTAGTGGAGGAAGCTAAAGTCTGAGACCAAGGATATGGAGTAAATAATCAAAAGGCTTTCCATAAATTGTGAGTGCTCTGAGAACTTACAACAGACAGTAAAACACCACACTGACCCAAACAATCACAAAACCTCCTGTGACCAGAAATTCAACGACACCGGAAATTGTGGCGCATAAATTTATTTATTTATTTTGCCATTTCATTCGCGTTTTCACTTATATCGTAATACGGGAGTAGATATAAAGAAAAGCTGTTTCCACAAATACGGTAAAATTCATTAGTTTCCCATATCTCAGCATCATCTCAAAGACACAATGTCACCCAGCATATGTGGACTGAAACATTCCTCAGCAACCTATCACATTCATCATTTTATTTTCCATAACATTGTATCATACGTCCTCCCCAACTGTCTGACACGCCGCATCACAGACAGTGATGCATTGGTGCAAAGGTCAAAGTTAATATAGCGATAATAAAGACTTATACAGCACACCAAACATCTCTACTCCCTGTCTGATATATCTCAACCAGAAACACACACACTCATGCACAAACTAAAAAAACAAAACAGAAACACTCATACACACACAATGCTGACAGCTGTGTACATTCATCTTCATTACTGTTCACACACAGTAGCAATGAATCACTGTCCGCTGTCCATCTGTACTCCCCCCCCCCCCATGAGCTGCTTCTTCTGCAGCAAGTGGAGGAATTCTTATTCATCCCCCAGTAGGGGGCGACCTAGTCTTTCCAAAGTGCTCCCTTTGCCTGCTCTGCTCTGTCCATCAGCACAAAGGCGATGAGTTTTCAAAGAGGCATCTGAGCATCACTCAAACTTGCGCAGGTGGTTGTAGAGGGACTGCACGTAGGTGAAGACGCACATGGGGTCCGGTTTGCGGCCCATGATCATCATGTCGTCCACCTCAATCAGCCGGTCGCAGCCTGCCTTCGCTCTAGAGACGGTGACAAAGAAAGACAAGTCAAGCCTATGAGGATGTGTACAAGCAAGCATTTAGGAACAGAAAGCAGCATTGGGGTTATTTCAGTTGATTGCTTGTTAGGAAAGAGTGAAAGAAATTTTATATTTCTGCTTAATTTAATTACTTAATTTATATGAGAGGTGAAACACAGACCCTGCCAGAGTCAGTCCTGATCTATACACTGTATGGACAAATGTATTGGGCCACCTACACTATAACAGCTTCAACAAAATTTTGGAGTGTTTCCGTGGGTATTGTTGCTCATTCATCCAGAGGTGCACTTGTGAGGTCAAAGAGGGCCTAGCTCGCAATCTCTCTTCTAGAGACGGGGTTGAGGTCGGGGATCTGTGCGGACCAGTCAAGTTCTTCCACACCAAGTTCATTCAACCATGTCTTTATCGAGCTTGCTTTGTGAACTTAGGCACAGTCATCCTGGAACAGAAAGGGGCCTTGCCCACAAAGTTCCCACAAAGTTGGGAGCAAAGATTTGTCCAAAATGTCTCGGTGAACTGAAGCATTAAATTTTCCCTTCACTGGAACCCTCCTCAGTAAGGGGACCAAGCCAACCCCAGAAAAGCAACTTACATGGCATTATCCCTCCTCCACCAAACTTTACAGCTGGCACAGTGCACTCAGGCAGGCAACATTCTCCTGGCATTTGCCAAACCCATACTCGCCCGTCAGACTGCCAGGTAGAGAAGAGTGACTTGTCACTCCACAGAACATCTTTCCCCTGCTCCACTCTACACCACTCTGTCCAATGCTTGACATTGTCCTTGGTGATATAAGGTTTGCATGCAGCTGTTTGGCCATGGAAACTCAAGCCATGAAGCTCCCAGCTTTGGCTCTGATGTTAATGTCAGAGGAGATTTGAAACTCTGCAGTTACTGAGTCGGCAGAGCACTGGTGACTTTTACGCACCATGCACCTCAGCATGTGGTGACCCCCGCCATGAAACTTTATGGGGTCTTTTGCCGTGCTTCCTAAACACTTCCATTTTGCATTAATAGCACTTAGAGTGGATTGTAGAGTATCTAGGAGGGAAGAAACTCCACCAGCGGATTTGTTGCAGCTGTGGCATCCTGTTATAGTACTATTCCCAAATTGAGTGAGCTCTTTAGTCGGACCCACTCTTTCACAAATATTTGTAAAGACAGACTGCATGGCTAGGTGCTTGTGTCCCATTACTTTTGTCCATATAGCGCTCCTCTTAAATCTGCTTTAAACACCAGCTTCTAACAAACATGTTTTGAGATGACGAGGTTAAAGAGTGACATAATAGATGTAATAATCCATTTATTCCTTTATTTATTCATTTATTTAGTCCTTCAAGTCTCAGATTTGTGATCTCTTTAAGAGGTCAAATCCAAAGCTGCCACAGAAGCGAGGAAATCATGTTTTTCAGTCAAAACAGCTTAATTCTGCAGCAGTCGCACTGTTCTTTAATCAAGTAGATTTTAAGCTCTGTGTAGGTCCATGCTGTAGGTCTGTATAGCGTAGTGAAACAATAATCTGGGCTCTATGAACCCATGCAGTCACTCAGAAGGAATGCACACCTTTCAACAAATGTGAAGAAGGAAAAAGCACAGAGAGATAAATAGGACTGGGTAGTCAGGAATAATGGCCGTGTAAAGTGTCTGTATGTGACTGTTTGCAGGGGGACTATAAAATAAACCAATAAAGAAGACCCGTTCAGAAACATTCGGCCACAATAAAGTAGAGACATGCATTGTTGATGCCATTAAGGCCCATAAATCTTTTAAAGACTTATTAGCAGGATCCAGAAACCACAACCCAGTCTGAATGTTTGTGCTTGTAACACAACAAGCGTAATTTACTGTCAAACATGAAGCTACAGTCAGCTGTGGATTTGCTTCTTGTGCAGGTGATACATTAAATGATTGGAGAATTGGGAAAAATTAGTTACAGACTGTGGAAACACATGAAAAGCTTAAATCAGAGTTTGGAACACGAGCGGGCGCCAAAAACACGGCAGAAGAAATTAAGTATTTCTGTGATGGTATGAATTAAGAAAATGTTCTTATTCATTATGCCAATCTGCAAAGTGCACATTGATTTCTGACATGGGGTGAAGGGCGGGGTACACCCTGGACAGGTCGCCAGTCTGTCACCACTCACACTCATACCTACGGTCAATTTAGAATTGCTAATTAACCTAACCCCTATGTATGTCATTGGACGGGAGGAGGAGGCCAGAGCACCTGGAGAGAACCCACGTAAGCTCTACACAGAGAGGCCTAAGCAGGCCGACTGTTGGATTTGAACCCAGGCCCTCTTACTGTGAGGCAACAGCGCTAACCACCACGCCACTGTGCCGCAAAATTAAATACATGTCTCTTAGATTTTTAATCCTCTAGAGTCGATGGATGCTGTGGCGTGCCCGCATCACATGACTGAATTTTTGCTTTTACGTGTCATTTGCTGCTGCTGCATGCCATTAAATGTTGTCTTCTCTCTCCCATGGTCTGTGTCTCTCTTTGCTCTCCTTTCTCTCTTGCATCTGGGCCTTCAGTTGAATCCATCTACTGTTCGCCAAAGCTTCATCAGAAATGATCTCAGTGGAAGGGGGGCTCTCAAGAAGCCATTCTTAAGGAAGGGAAACAGGGAGAAGAGGCTGAGGTACGCCAAACTACACAAGAACTGGACTGAAAAGCAGTGACAACAGGCCTTATGGAGTGATGAATCCAAATGGGACATTTTTTTGCTTCAAATCGTCGAACGTGTGAATGTAGGAGGTCAGGAGAGAGGTACAGCAGTATTCTGTCATAGTTTGGGGCTGCATTTCAGCCAGTGACGTTGGGGATCTTCTCAACGTAATTGGAATGGTGATTCCATCCACCATGCAATACCATCTGGAAAGTGTCTGATTGGCAACAGCTTCATTTTTCAGCGTGACAATGATCCCAAGCACCACTGCCAGTGCAGTAAAAGCCTACCTGGCTAGGAAAACACACAATGGAACACTGTCAGTCATGGATTGGCCTCCTGAGAACCCAGACCTCCACGTTTTTGAAGCAGTTTTGGAACATCTTGAAGGAGAACAGAACAGAAAGCAGCCAGCACCCAAAGAAGAGCTTTGGGGTGTATTTCAAGAAGCCTGGAGAACTGTTCCTGAAGACTCCTCAAAGAAATGACAGAAAGCTTGGCTAGGAGAGTTCAGGCCGTGCTGAAGAATTAAGGTGCTCAGACTAACTATTAACGTTCAAGCTAGTTAGAATTGTACAAACTCTGTTTTTGCCTTATGCACTGCATTTCCTTTGATGTTTGCACATGTTCCAATAAATTGTTGTACCTGTTTCTCATTTTCCCAGCAAAATATAAAAAATGTGGGCCAGCTGAACACAGTCTATGGCGATGTTAGCGGCTTTGCGAGGCTGTGCTTTAGCACAGCGACTCTGAACGAAATGCTAGCGGCAGAATGTTGAGATAATGTTAAGCTGGTATTATGGTTATGCATGATTTATTTGGCTAAAAGGCTTTTGTTCTTTTCAGGAGGGGAAATCCTCTGAAACAGCACTGTACCTCTAAACAAAACAACACCGCCATTGTTTTCACAGCCTGTGTTCATGTTGCTATCACTCACTCCGCAGTTCCAAAGGCCAGCTCGAAGTTGTGCTTGCGGTTGGCGGGTGACAAAGAGGTGTAGTCAAACTCAGTGGGGAAGAAGGAGTGAACCAGGGCGCAGAAAGCCATCCCATCGCTCCAACTGGACGAGAAGTTCTGGATGTCAATGTTCTGCAGAGAAACACGGAGAGAGAGAGAGAGAGAGAGCGGAGAAAATGTGGCGATCAGAGCGCGAGTGTAAAAGAGAGGTAAAAGATAAGTGGAACTAAAAGAACATGACTTGTAAAACTGACTGGCAGCTTGTTGTAGCTTCGTGAAGCCATCTCACCATTCACCGTCTAGCCCATAATTATGATGGATAAAACAGACTTCCCCCTTTCCTCCTGTTCTCAGTCTATGACGTGCTTTTGAAACCATGCCCCTTCAAGGCTACCCCTTTATAGGTCTGGAGTCTGGCCTGAATGAAATGCAACATGTCACGTAATCAAATGAACATCTCTTTCTTTCTTGTGTGTATGTGAGAGTTTGCTACAAGTTAATAAGAGGCTTGGCTTTGCCTTGCTTGCTTGACTTTAACCAAAACCACATGGAGCAGCTGGCTCAGGCTGCTGTGAAGAAAAGGGTTCCAGAGTGCAGCAAAGTGTCAGTGTACTTTGGGATCTCGGCTTAAACCCCCCCCTGCACCCCTCACCAAAACACAGACGTGCAATTACACACACCGATTTCCACAAGGACACTCACTTCCATGCACCTCTATAGTTACAGTAAACACATTAGCAGTACTCTGTGTGCCAACAGGTTAAAACTGTATTTAACTGTATTTATTCATGTATTTCTTTCACTTCCAAGAACTGTACAAGAACATTAGTAGAACTAGTTTCATGTCTGCACAATAAATGAGTGTGTAGCATACTGTGGCAGCCTCTACGACATATGGACAAAAGTATTGAGTCACCAACAGAGTACACCAACAGGAGCTTATCCCATTCTAAATCCATAGGCATTATAGGGAGTTGGTCCCTCCTTTGCAGCTACAACAGCTTCCACTCTTGTGGGAAGAATTTTTGCCCACTGATCCAGAAGAACATTTGTGAGGTCAGATACTGATGTTGGACGAGAGGATCTGAATCGCAATCTCCATTCTAGTTCTTTGCAAAGGTGTTCAGTGGGGTTGAGGTCAGGGCTCTGTGCGGGCCAGTCAAGTTCTTCCACACCAAACCCATCCAACCATACCATTATGGACCTTATTTTATGCTCTGGGGCACAGAAAAGGGCCTTCCCCAGATTGCTCCCATAAAGTTGAAAGCATGGAATTGCCCAAAAATGTCTTGTGAAGCTGAAGCATTAAGATTTCCCTTCACTGAAACTGTGGGGCCCAGGCAAAGCCCAGAAAAACACCCCATAGCATTAGCCCTCCTCCACCAAACTTTACAGTTGGCCCAGTGCAGTTAGATAGGTAATGTTCACCTGGCATTCACCGAACCCAGACTCGTCCAGTTAGATTGTTTGTTACAGAAGAATGATTTGTCACTCCACGTAACACGTTTCCACTGCTCTAGACTTTTACAGCACTCCATCCGATGCTTGGCATTGGGCTTGGCGATGTAAGGCTTGCACGCTGCCATGGAAAACCTATGCCATAAAGCTCCCACTGCACAGTTTTGTGTGGATGTTAATGCCAGAGGAGGTTTGGAACTCTGCGGTTATTGAGTTAGAAGACTGTTGGTGACTTTTACACACTATGCACCTTAGCACTCAGCGACCTGCCTCCTGGGCCACCTGCACATTTCACTTCCAGAAGCATTTATGGTGTCTCATTTTAATATGGAGTTGATCTCCCCTTTGCGGCTATGACAGCTTCCACTCTCCTAGGAAGGCTTTCTTTAAGATTATGGAGTGTGTCTGTGGGAATTTTTGCCCTTTCATCCGGAAGAGCATTTTCAAGGTCAGACACTGATGCTGGACTAGAGGGCAAGGTTCACAGGCTCCATTCTACGTCATCCCAAAGGTATTTCATGAGGCTGAGGGCTCTGTGCAGGTCAGTTAATTTTCTTCATCCAATCATGCCTTTATGGAGCTTGCTTTGTGCACTGGGGCACAGTCATACTGGATGAGAAGAGGGCCTTCCCAAGCTGTTCTCATAAAGTTGAAAGCACAGAATTCTCCAAAATGTCTTGTTAAGATGAAACATTAAGATTTCCCTTTACTGGAACTACTGTAAGGGGACCAGGTCAACTCCAGAACAACAGCCCCATAGCATTATCCCTCGTCCAGCAAACGTTACAGTTTGCACAATGCTGTCAGGCAGATAATGTTTGTCAAACCCAGACTTGTCCATCAGACTGCTAGATAGAGAAGCGTGATTTGTCACTCCTCAGAACATGTTTCCACTGCTGCAGAGTCTAGCAGCTGCATGCTTTACACCGCTCCATGTGACGATCGGAATTGTGCGAGGTGATATAAGGCTTACATGCAGCTGCTCGGACACAGAAACCCATGACATGAAGCTCCCAATGCACATTTTCGTGCTGATGTTAATGCCAGAGCAGGTTCGAAACTCTGCAGAGTGTCGCCCACTTTTACACACTATGCGCCTCAGCACTCGCTGACACCGCTCTATAACTTTACGTGGTCTGCCTCTTTGTGGCTGAGCTGTTGTGGTTCGTAAACGCTTCCACTTTGCAATAATACCGCTTGATCATGGAATATCAGCATCACCCTGGAATTTACTGAGCTCTTTAGGACTACTCATTCTTTCACAAATGCTTGTCAATGCAGACTGGATGGCTAGGTACTCGATTTTATCCACTTGGGACTGAATGATGCGCCTGAATTCAGTGATTAAGAGATATTTTCCAGTACTTTTGTCCAAATAGTTTAGGTCTGTGTCTATCTGGCATGGTGTTTTAGTTGGCTCATAGGAAGAACTTGGCATTGGCTTGAGAAACAGCGCGGCATTCACAAGCTAAAATCCCACAAAATCAGACTGAAAATGTATTTGCATCTTGGATTCACGTGCCTTCAGGTGTTGTGCCTCAATCTTTAAAGCTCGGCTTTAAACATCTAACCAGGACATGAACACACTGTCAGTTTTCCATTCCATTAGAGCACAACAAATAAAGTCACAGCTGCAAAAATATAGCCAGACACACTGGATTATCTATCTGGAGCAAGTCTCTGCCAGTTCATTTTCATGCTACAGTGAAACTAAGTGATTTCAGCAACTGTCTGGAGGGCAGGGACACACTTCACTAAGGTAATTGACTATGATCTGTTCCGGAAAATGTGGTGGGAAGCAGCACAACATCTATGGAATTTTAGTAAATGAGCTTAAAGGGGTCCAGAAAGTTAAGGGCTGTGACCTTTGATTACCGATGCATTTTACCTGGTAGCCTATAGTCTTGGAGCGACACCACTCAAGAAGAATCTGTTTGATGCTGCTGGCACTGGACACCCCGAAACTCTGAGAGCGCTTTAGTTTGGGTTTCGAGTCCACCGTTTTAGGGCGACTGCGCAGAGAAAAAAAGAAGCACATGAGACAGTTGTATCGATGATGCTGTTGTTTCCATGCCGCCCAAACACATTGCACTGAGCTCACCTGGCTTCAGAGTCCAGTCTTTCAAAGATAGACCGACGAGTTTGAGCACCGATGCTGCGGGGTAGAGTCTGTGATCTTACGAGCTCTCGCCTCCTCTCTCCCATCTGCCCGAAGGACCTGTCACTGCAGGATGGTGACACACAAGTGTCAGTAAAAGCAAAACATATTTCTCCTGTCTCCAGAAGTGTGTACTTCACCATCCACTCACCTGTCGGGCTGAAGTAGCCCTGAGTAGGTCACAGACTTAGCAGAAACTGAATTTGCCTTCTCTGGAATGGAAAAGAGATGCGTTAAAAGTTAATTATGTCTGCAAAACACTTTTGTATGATGCTATCTGAAAAAATGGCTCACCCTGAAAATGAGGAGATCCCAGAGCTCTGGTAGGTGTAGGGGTCCATGACTTCACAGAAGGTACTACTCAAAGGGAATTGTAATTTAGCCGTGATTTACGTGTACATGTCTCAAATGGGGGAAAAAATAATTGAATGATTCCACTGTTAGTTACCTGGTTGCATTGGAGACTCCTCTGTTGGTTCGGGCTGGGTGGTGCCAGAAGCCGACTGGCTGGTAGGTGAGGCCTCGGAGGAGACTGGAGAGGACAGAGGACTGACGGGGCTGCTGGGAGAGGTGGGGGAGCCTTTGATTTCGGCTGTCTTAGTTGTGGCAGTAATGGGAAGGTGGGGCATCCGTGTGGCAACGACGGGAGCGTTGTGCTCATGTGGACCATCAGTGGGTGGAGAGATCTTTCCATGTACCAACACTGAATGTTCTGATTGGATAAAGAGATATATGAAATTAATTAAACATCTTTAAGCGACACCATCCAAAACATTTATATCAGCAATGGGCCTTCATGTAATGGGAAAAGTCCTACTTATCGTGGCAAACAACGACAGATAATACTTCATAATTCAGCCCACAGCTCATGCTGTTATTGCCCGACATTTACGATGTAATTCTTCAGAATTTAGGTTGTAAGCTTCACTTTCTAAAACCTTAAAATGTGACCTGTTCCAGCTGATATTTAAGAAAGTACACCAAAAGTATTTTTAAGTGTTAGCCCTGCAATAGAATGATGAACAGTCCAGGGCGTACCCCGCCTCTCACCCTATGGCAGCTGGGATAGGCTCCAGCGGCCAAAATACCTAACTCAAGTCTTCGTATATATTTTAAATTTCATCCCTGGGATTAATAGAGTATTCTGATTCTGATTCTCATAACAGCAGTCCACAAACCAAAGGGTGACATCATAGTGGTTTGGTCAATCTTTATGTCTAAGGTGTAAACATATTAATCAAACTTAGGTGTGGAGCAAAATCTGGATCAAGACCTTTTAAAGGATGTGGTCTCACTCCAAACCCAAGTGGTTTCTGGGTTAATTTATCTGAGATTGGGAAACTGATCTGACATCAGTGCAAACTGCAGTGCGGCAGATTATGCCAAGTGGATCAGACAGAATCAACAGAGGCCCCAGAGTAATGATTTTGTTTCTGGCAGATATAGGTACTGTTCCAGAACACAGGGTTTTAATCCTGACTTTACTTTCTTGTGGTTCTCGGTTTGATTTTTCTAGGTGTGAAAAGCGATTGAATGAAGGGGGAGAACTCTCCCAAGTTTTCCAGCTCATACGTAACAAATCAAACATGCGTTTCATTTCAGCTTTGATTTTACCTCCCACAAAATGAAAAACCTATTGTACACCACCTAACCTAGATGTATGAGAGCGCCAGGACACGTCACATACCGTTGTCACTGGGCTAAGCACTGTGAATAAAATCTTTGGAGGCCCTCTGAAAACATGCTTTTCAACTGTATTAGCACTAACTGCAGGGACAAGTTTCACTGCCAGGATGTGATAGTTGTGTGATTACCTGGAGCAGCGTGCCCATTCTCCTGTCCAGCATGCACTGGGGCTGGGTCGACTTCAATTGGCTCCTCTCGCTCAATGCTCTGAAACGCATAGAGTCAGTTAGCAACACATAAGCAGGCTTCTTTGCAAAAGCCAGCAACTTAAACACCTCGTCAGTTAATTATTGTGGAATTGATCAGCTGATTGCCTACTGGATCATTTTGTTTCCCAGTGGAATAAAAACTGCACTTTATCGCCCTTGTAGTCTCATCTTATTTTTGTGTTGAGCTCCTCAAACACCAATAGTGTTGTGTTTGGATCGCGGACAAATCAGAAAGGAAAAAATGAGATCCAGATGCTCATTGAGTCATTGTTGGATCCCTTCATGCTTTAGAATTTTTAGACTTTTCTTTCCAACATGTGGGTTTTTTGAATCAGCTTCATAGAAAACACAACAAATTGGCACGCCACAACTGAGTGGACTTCAAAGACCTTTATTTAGCACATGGAGCTCAGTAGAGCTCTGTAAGTGTGAGCGGGATAAGGATATTTTGTTCTGTGCCTGTCTCCCCCTCCTGTGATAAGACCTGGGGAGGCTTCGTTTTAAATCAGGCTGTGCTGTCATTGACAGGCTCAGGGGGAGTGGCTAAAATCTATCCTGTTCTTACTCCTAAAGCAATTGTGAGCAAGATTTTAATGTCAAACATCACCAGTGTCCGGATTTCATGTTTCAGTGTTTACGTCCCCTGCCTTATTTCCATCTCTGATCAACTCAGACCTGCAGCTATGCACAAGCTGTCCTTTGAGCAGCCAGTCATGTCCTAACACAGTCGACCACATGGGCAAGCTAATCACCATCTCTAGGAGATACCTCTATCTCTTGCTCTTAACGCATGGCGCTGCAGCCAGCACATAGGTTGAGGGTAAAGCTGCCACTTTCCATGTGTCCTTGTCAGATAGATAGGCAGAGCTTAGCGTGATGATAGTCAGAGCAAAGCTGCTCAGGTCAGCAGTGCAGCACTGACAGTGTCCATGTTTTCTCAAGGTTGCAGGATCTAATTTTGCCTCAGCAGGTTCATTTCTGCGATGCTGTCACGTCAGATTTACTTATTAGTTTACACTATACTGTTACAGCTTTATTATGACCATAATACTGAAATGCCTCTGGGAAAAGTTAGATTGAAGTAGGTTACTTGAGTCCCCGGAGTGTAGTGGTTTACACATTTGCCTTACAAGTGAAAAATCCCTGGTTTGGTTCCAGGTGGGGATACAAGCCCCTCTCACCATGGAGGGCTGTGTCAGGTGTTTGCTGTGGCAACCTCTTGGGGGAAATACAAGGGAGCAGCCAAAGGTTCATTTTGTTAGAGTCACAGTTTTTAACCATAGAAGTAAGATATTGTTAGCTTGGATTGGTTAGCAAGCCATGTTACTATCAGCCAGATCAGATGAGCATTGCTATCTTTCCAGCTGTAATTATGAAAATCTGGAAGTTACAGAGTTTGTAATAGTTTTATAGACTGCCTAGCCTTAAATAAAAAGACAAAGCTACACCAAAACGTCTTCTTTTTTTTGCTGCTTCCTTTTGGCGTTGCCACAGCAGATCATCTGCCTAGAATAATTTCCACCAATGCCCTGGTGGTCTTCAGGATCAAAGGTCTCACTGATGATCTGCATATTTGGTTTGGTCCAGATTTTATGCTGGATGCCATTCCTAACATAATTCTCCCCATTTATCTAGGAGGACGCTGGCTTGCCGCTGAAAATTTCCCAGCGGATCATCTGCCTCCAT
>VUQH01090871.1:0-10188 GCA_015106775.1 Etroplus canarensis
AATGTTCAAAAAAAAAAAAATCACAAAAAGACAAGAAAATACAAACCTAATTCACTACAATGTCAGGTGCTGCACTGACAATGCTGTTTGGGTATATGTATGCAAATATAATTGAGCTCATTGTTATCATTGTTGTTTACCTTTTGTAAATATTTTAGCACATTCAAAAAAATGACTCAACATAATTGTCAACAACTGACAGTTGAACCATGTTTGGTTTTATATATCTTTGTGATCAAAATAGAAAACATTTCTCCTTTTGGTGTAATGCTTTTATTAAAAAAATAAATAAATAAGTTAACAGTTTTTCAATGTCGTTGCATGCAGAATTGTTCATCTAACTGTCAGAATCTACCAAGCCCAGAGATGTAAGTCTAGAGTATTTTAAAAGCTTTAGCGCAACAAGTTACAACAATTTGTGAACATGGGGGAGTTGCTCAGATACTGTAAACATCTTACAGTGGAAACAAATACTGGAAGAGGAAGAGGGGAAAGGATGTGCTGGTGCAGCCAGGGATAAAAAAACATAAAGGAAGCTGAGGAAGAGTGCAGATGATGATTGTGGATGATGGCTATATTTCAATTCTTTCAATGTCCTCCTGATTACCATACACCTTTTGTTCTCTGGGGTCAAAAATGGCTCTGCCTGCTTTGACTGTTATTTAAAGTGTAGAGTATAAATTGTCAGTCAGTTCTGTGTTACATCTTTAGTCTCACTTCAGTCCAACTTATTACCACAAAATCTCCCTTTGTTTTAAAATTTAGGGCCAATAGACCTTGTTTACCTAAAGGTATACCCTGTTTTTGAGTAAAAATAAAATGAAACAATGAATTGTTTTGACTTTTTACTATTTTGATTATTTGACTTATCACAAAGTGGTATGTGTCAAAATTTACTGAGAATGCTATTTTTGAATCATTTGAATTTTTAATGGCAGGTTATAATCACATCTGTTGTCCTCTGGGGTCAAAACTGACTCCATCTGATTTGATTATTTAAAGAATATATAGTGGATATGTCACCCAATTCTGTGTTACACCTTTAATAAAAACTTCATTCAAACACATTAACACCACTTCTTTATTCCATTCAACATTTAAGGCCAATTAGACCTCACGTACATGAACTTTTATCCTGCTTTTGAGTTAAAAATAAATTAAATAATCAATTATTCTGACTACAGTTAACAATCAGAGTCACATGTGTTGATAAATCACCACAGACTGGTATACTGTATGTCAAAGTTGAGTTACAATGCTGTTTTTAAACCACTTAACTTTTTTTAATGGCAGCAAATAATCACACCTGATGTCCTCCCTAGTCAAAAATAACCCCATCTGGTTTGACTGTTTATAAAGAATAAAGTAAAAATTATCACCCACCTCTGTGTTTCAACTTTTTAGTCAACTTTTTTCCAACTCACTGCCTGAAATATGAAACATGTCAACATTAGTTTCCAAAACATCTAACTTTTTAAAACTAACTTTTCAGACTAAAAAGTCTCAATGTGCCCTCAGCTGCATGAGAGGCAGGTAATAATGGTGTGATCTTTGCAGATGTATGCATTGCATTTTCGGCAAATTTTCCGATGTTTTGAGATCACTCTTGCAAGGGCAGAATTTGCACCTACTCCTTTTGGATGATGGGCCAGGAGGGGCAGCTGGGGGAGGGGGAGCTGCTGCAGAGGCAGAGCTGGAGTAGGACTGTTGGATTTCCATAACCAATCTGTCAGTGGCTGATGTGCAGGGTATAACCTTGCATCACTTGATGTAAGGTATCACCAGTCATCACCCAAGCTCTTCCATGAACAGCCTCCTCCTGTTGTACTTCCCCTGATTCCAGGCTGGCTCGATCTCAGACCACAGGACAAATAAGATGTATGCAGACACGTTGAGAGTGTTGTAGAAAACAAACAGGGGCCAACAGGCTGTCGTTCATTTGCATGTGTACACACTGGTAACCTTGTCAAGGTTATCAACACCCCCTTTGTCGTGACTGTAATCTTCAATGATTTGTGACCTTTTGTCATCCCTGTTGCTCACAGCAGCATCCCAATGCAGAGCACTCATCAGAAGAATGTTTTTTTCTGTTTTTTGGGGTGATAAGACACCAGAGTATGGGTCTCGGTGAAGGCAAACTTCGGTGAGAACCGAGCCCTGTCCATTTTTGACAACAGTGCAAAGGGAAGCTCAGGCTTATGCCTCCGTACTGTTTCCATCATGTTCAGCTTTCTTTTCAGCAACTGCAGGCCAAGGGCATGTGAAGTAAAGAAGATGTCACTGCCTTGCTTTCCCCTGGAGACCTACTGTAAGGTGAAGGACACCTCGCTTTTTTCTGACTGTGCGCCAGCAAGTTTGTCAGTGTATACCTGCATGTTCCATGTATAGCTGAACCTGGAATTGCATACTGCCCATATTTTTATCCCATATTTCCCTGGTTTACTCTGGATTTACTGTTTGAATTTTTAATTTTAAATTTTAAACTGTGAAAAAAAGAAAAACCCTCCTGTCATATGTCTATATGCCTATATGTTTATATGTTGCACCAGGTCCCGGAGAAACGCCATCTCATTTCACTATGTTCTGCGTCAGCTATATGTGGTTGAAATGACAATAAAAGCTCTTGAATCTTGAATCTTGAATGGACAGCAACCTCTGAAGGGGACCAGATGGAGATGGAGGCAGATGATCCGCTGTGGCGACCCCTAACGGGAGCAGCCTAAAGAAGAAAGAGAAGATTATTCTAACTCAGCTGGGTCCTCTTTTTCAGGTTCTTCCTCATCAGTTGATTCTTCCGCTTCATCAAAATAATTGCAGTCCTCCATTTCTGACGCTTCTTTCTTTTCAGCTTGAGATTCTACCTCATCATGTACCCCATCATGTTTATCCTTTTCCTTTGCTTCAAACCCTTCTTCCATTTCTGCAGCAGGCAATGTGGGGGCTTCTTCAGAGGAAGAAGTAGCATGAGGTCTGTATGTTGGCTCCATTGCCTTATCGATATTTTCCTCCTCTTCTGTCCCTGAATTCTCCTCATCAGTTGATTCTTCATCCTCATTATGTTCAGTGTTGTCCTCCTGGACATTCTTTTCCAAAACATGGTTAAAAATGAGCTCACCAGCCTCCTGTGCAGTATAGCGCTTCTGCTTCCTCATTTGTGCTGCCTGCCTCAGACTTAAATATAAAACACCCTAACGCCTGTGAGAAAAGATCTGTTTTTTATTTGCAGGTGTCATAACCGCTGCTTGACAATGCACATCAAACATCCAAGATCAAAGATGTGTTGAAAAGAAGTGACAGTTTGCCCCACTGTGCCACTTTGTGCTGCAAGTGTTGACCCCAGAGGACAACAGATGTTATTAAATTCAATAAAACACCCATAATTCAATGAAATTACTTCAAATTTATTTAAATAATTTAGAGTATAGTATTGAACAACTGCCATTATTATCAGACCATTTAATGAATAGAAAACATATGTTGATGGCAAAAGATTTTATTTGGACCACACAAGGGTTAAAAAGGAAAGCATCTGGTGTGAGTTCAGTGAGTGATAGGAGATCCCCTGATAGCTACTGTATTGTAATATTGCACATAGTAGGCTTGTATTTAGTTTTCACTATACATAAAGCAAAATACACATCTTTTGTTATTGATAGTCTGCATTTCTACTGTGTTGTACAGGGTTGCAAGACCTTTGGAGGAAAATATTTTTTCCTCCTTCATATTATATGCAAATGGAAGCATTTTATTTTCTCTTTACAACAAAACCCAGCCATGAAATCAGCTTCTGAAGAGTATTCACTTCAATACTCACTAGTCAGTCATCCTCAGGATAATTGTCTAGTACGGTAAGCAATCAATATAAGTGAAAACATGAAGGACAAGAATGTCAGGAAATTTGAGGATGATGGCACACTTCAACAATCAGAGGTCGTTCTAACTGTAACACACACACACACACACACACACACACACACACACACACACACAGGCTGTAAAAGTAGGATGTAGGCTGTACGTGGTCCACAATGTAAAATGAGTCTGTTTTATAGTCCTATCTGCAAAACAATGAGTAACACGTGGCATAGAAGACAGCGTTATGTTATGTTCTGGAAGGGAGAAGAAATTAAAAGTAGCATGAAATAGAAAGTCCTTAAAATTGTAGTGCCACTCATGTTCAATATGAATATTCATCAGCCCATATTCATATTCCAACAAACTTTTTTAATATTCTTAATGAAAAATATTCCCTAAGAAAAATAGTTTTTGATACATTTCTACACAAACGGGCTAACACTGAGAAAATCCCTAAGTTCTAAAGCCAATGATTTTATAGCAAAATCAGGCTAAATGGAAAACGTTGCATTGTCAATTGTTTGTATAAGGGAGACAAGGACACAGGACAACGAAATGTGCAGCCAGTCAGCAGGCTGAACAGAGCAGCTTAATTGAGGAGCCTGAAATAGAGACATCTATTAGGGTTGGGAAGGCACCATACACCAGCAGCCTATCAGGACAGACAATTCTCTGACTTTGCTCTCCGTATAGCCTCAAGATAGTGTGAGTAAAAAGAGACACAATTATCAAATAGCACAGAAAATGCTGCATAGTCATAGATAGGAAGCCCACTTGTGCTTCTTGTGGTATGTGCTAAAACTTCAAACCAAACTGACTTGATGAAGCAATTGCATTTTCACATTTTCTCTTTCATCACTGGATTCAGTGTTATATCTTAATCGCTGCAGCTACTGGTCATGACCAGGAGCACATCATCAGAATGACATCTTGACAGCAATACATGACACTGCAAATAATAACAGTGCTTGATTGTCCATTCTTCTTTTCCGCAGTCATGGTGAACAGCCTGCATTTTACTGGGTGATAAAGCCACTAGCTGTCACTGTAATATTGGCTTGTGTTGTGAGAGCATTGCACTCTACTGGCAACTGTTATGTACTGCAGACAGGGCACCAGCTTGCAGTGGAGAAAACCTTAAATGTTCAGCTCTACATCAAAATGAATACCTCATCTGAATTTTGTCACATGGCATCTGGATCTCTGTGACTCGCAGCTGATAACACTGAAAACAGCAGCACAGCTGCATCCGCCCCCCATAAAGTTAGACCTCCACAGACAACTTTATCTCATTCTTGAGTGCCGCTAATAAGCTACAGGCAGTATGGAGGTATTTGAAATCACACAAAAAGCACAGGGAATATAACACCTCCAGATGATTGTGTCTTGGAAGGTTTATATGCTTTGAGTTTGAAGCTGGCTGTTGTATTGGCTCATCTACGGTCTAAAATCCCTTTCATTTCCCAGCTGACCTCAGCAGCCCCTCAACATTTTTTATCACATTATCTAGAAAGCATTTAGACTTACTGCAGCTCTGCTGACTCTTAAAGTGACTGTGCCACCAGATGGCAGTCAATAATATCGTAATCCCATAAATCTAGGATTCAGTGCAAAAGATGCATTTTCTGGAATAATTAACAGTCATGGAACAAATCATACAAATGCTCAGCATATGATTTATATGATAATATTTGTTACATTTATTGCAATTGTCAGGGGAAAATGATGAAGGATATATACAGACATGAAAAAGAAATTTTTCACAGGATTCCACAGTGCCTTGCAAAAGTATTCACACCCCTTGAACTTTTTCACATTTTGTCCTGTTACAACCACAAATATAAATGTATTTTATTGGGATTTTATGTACACCTCATGATTCAGTAGCTAATAGAAATACTGTTAGCAGCAATAACTTGAAGTAGCCTTTATCTATTTGATTTTACCAGTCTCTCATATTGTTGTGGAGACATTTTGGCCCACCCTTCTTTACAGCATTAATGCAGTTTGTGAGCATTAGTTTATGCATAGCACTCTTAAGGTGTTGCTACAGCACTTGAGTCAGGTTGAGGTCTGGACTTTGACTAGGCCATTACAACTCCTAGATTCTTTTCTTTTTCAGCCATTTTGTCATAAATTTGCTGGTTTGCTTGGGATCACTGTCCTGTCGTATAATTAAAATGTCATGAAGTTTAATACCTTGGGGTGAAATTGCTGGGATATCCACTCCTGGAAAGATTGGTCTTGAATATTTTGCACTTGGGAACCATCTTTCTCACTGCAGAATGATGGAATTCAAAGTTTTCAAGAATCAGAAACAGAATCCTTTATTAATCCCAGGGGGGATTATAATGATTGCATGATGGCTGTTGGAATGGCATTTTAACCCATCCCAGATTGATGGGCAGCAACAGTTACTTCTCCAAGATCATTGCTGATTCCTTTCCTCCTTTGTATTGTGTTTACACGCACCTGGATGCTCCAGACCAGCAAACTGTGTGGTCACACTGGTTGATGGTCACTTAATCAAGTGTTTTTCATTAGCAACATATGGCTGCTACTCATCCTCTTAATTCCTATGGAAAAAATATCTAAGTAAGTACTTAGTTTTTCACAGGACTGCATATAGTCCTGTAAAAACTTTCCTTTTCACAAAACTGTATAGAGCAATTACTATTTTTATTACATTAAATTATGCTGTACATGCATCATATTCTGTGTTTTGTTTGTGTCAAAATTATTAGATTAGGATCAAATCAAATGTTTATCCTTTCAGTAGAAGAAATTAACAACATTTACTACTGTACACTAAGTTTAATTTTGAAGTACTAATAAGGGAAAAGATGGATGGATGGATGGATGGATGGACAAGCATTTTCTGTTACTTTTTATCCACATTTTAATCCACCTAACAGCTGCAAGTTACTTCAGTTCTTTCAGATTAAGAACACAGTCCATCCATCGTCTACCGCTTTTCTGGGGGTCCAGGTCGTGGAGGCAGCAGTTCTAGCAGAGAAGCCTAGACTTTCTTCTCCGGAGCGCTTCAGGGGGGACACCAAGGCGTTCCCAGGTCAGCGGGGAGAAATATCAATATTTCAGCTTAAGAGCACAATCAAATTATAAATGTTGATGCATTAAAAGATTCAACAACCCAACAGTATATGAGCTAGACAGCAAATTTATAATAGCTAGAGGGATTAGGGTTATTTCTGTTTAATCTGATGTGCTTTTAACGTGTCTATATGTCTTGTACTACATGTTGACATGAAAGTTTTCTGTCTAATACAGAGGTGTGTAAAAGTCTTCAGCCAACCCTCATTTCTTTATATTATGCTTCCAAAGAGCCAGACGTTCTTGTAATTTTTGAAGTGGTCTTGAGCAATAATTCTCCAGGCTTTCTGAAGGTCAAAATATTTATTTGGATATTTGCTGCTTTTCCACTCATTTTCAGTCCTGTCCTTGTACCTGACCATTTTCACATGAATGTTTTTGTTAAACTACTTAACAGTGCCCTATGAATCATTCAAGCATGAAAAAGACATCTAACACAAGAGGTGAATCAGTCTTGCTTCTATACATAAAGGACAACTTAGCAAAGAAGCAATTTAAAATGGTACCTTTAGGGATTTTATTAGCAGTCGGTCACAAAAACACATGACTTGTTCCAACTTATGTAGCTGAAACTGCAAAAAAATGCCAATACAGTTTTGTGAAAATAAAAGTTTTTACAGGACCCTATGCAGTCCTGTGAAAAACTAAGTACTTACTTAAATATTTCTTCCATAGGAATTACTGTAAGAGAGTTGACAGGTATTAATGGGTATTTTTTGCACCAACAAGGTGATACCCAAAGCATCACTGACTGAAAACGTGGCATTTCTTGGTATGGTGTGCAGTGCATTGTTAAAAGAAAATTTGATGAAACTGGATATGTGGAGGACAAAAGAAGAAGTGGCAGGCTTAAAATTATATGCAGGAAATGAACATTATCTGAAAGTCATGTCCTGAAGAAATAGGAAAAAATCCAGCAAGACCTGATAAAGAACCTGAGAGATGCATCAGGCCCTTCAGTAGATCCATGTATAGGTCGCCAAAGCCTCATTAAAAATGGTCTCAGTAGAAGAGTGGTTGTCAAGAATCCATTCTTAAGGAAGCAAAACAGGGAGAAAAGGCTGAGGTATTCCAAATTACCCCAAAACCAGACTGAAACTCAATGAGAACAAGTCTTATGGAGTGACCTGCTGGAGCAGTGTGGGATCATCTTGATTGAAAATGGAACAAAAGCCAGCCAAGGCCCAAAGAAGCACTTTGGAATGTCCTTCGAGAAGCTTGGAGAACTATTCCTGATGACCACTTAAAAAAAATTACAGGAAAGTTTACCTAAGAAAGTTCAGGTTGTGTTGAAGAATAAAGGTGGTCACACCAAATAACTTTCAAGTTCATTAGATTTGTACATAACTGTTTTTGTTATGTACTGGTACTGGACTGGCTCTTATATAGTGCTTTTCTACTCTGACTGAGCACTCAAAGCGCTTTTTACTACAAGTCTCATTCACTCATTAACACACATTCATGCAGCGCTTTATTCTATACCTTTAAGCAAATTAATTATCATGCACACATTCAGATGCATCCGGAGCACTTTGGGGTAGACTGGAGAAGCCAGGGACAGAACTGCCAACCTTCCTGTTGGAAGACAACCCACTCTATTGCCTGAGCCACAGCTGCCTGTAGCTAGCTAGCTAGCTAGCTAGATAGATAGAACTTTATTGATCCCTCAGGAGTTTCCCTTTGGGAAATTAAAAACTCCAGCAGCAACGTAGCACCAGAAAAAAACACACGATTAAATCTAAATTATATAAATCCCACACTATATAAATATTAAAAGAAAACACACCATTAAATATAAGTTATATAAATCCAACACTGTATACATATATTATATATCTATTCATGTTTGCACATTTCAATACATTGTTGCACCTGTTTTCCTATTTTCCCCTCAAAATGTATAGAAAATGGAGCTTTTGCAAAGTGCAGTGTGCAGAATAGCGCCCTCTAGAGTGTTATAAGCATGCTGCACTGCCAATTTTAATAGTGTATTTGTAATAGGACAGATCTTGCTTACCTACTATGGTATTACAATGCTTAAGTAATGATGCATACATTATAAAGGGTATCAGTTGATCACAACATGATAAGCAAAACCACATCAATGTATCAATAATGTAAGAAGACACACAATAAAAAATATGCAAAATATACTAAAGTTTAGTATGACATAAAAGCAAATCATGAGTCACATTCTAACATCTCGTTCAGTAAACCAGTAGTTGGCAGGAGTGTAAGAGACCGCTCAGTAAAGACAGAAAAGGAACTCGAGAAATCCTAAACAAAGAAGTCCAACCAAAATCCAAGATGTGGATCGTCACCGAGTCCACCATTCCCCGCGTAATCTCGTCTCTCATTGGTCGGCGCTCAGGTCCTTTTCACACCTATTGGCCGGCTCGGCTGCCATTCAGAACGCTGCTCGGCCGTCCGGTGTTCCGCTGCGACAGGATCAGAGGACGCAAAATCAAGTGAAACAAATCTTGCGACAGGACAAAAGTTCATGCTGGAGTTCTCAAAGACCTCAGAGGGCCGCATGAAGGTAAGAGGTCTCGCTGACAGCGCGTTTAGTTCTGTGGGTGCGAAGTTAAGGGTGGAAGTTTGCAGGGCTGCACCGAGACTTTAGCTCCAAAGTCGGGAAAAAAGGGAAAAAAAAAAGATTAAGCCGCAGTAGTCAGGACTACAGGCCGAACCGCTTTAGATGGAGATATGTTTTCTGTGTTTTTGTTTGTGAAAAATACTTAAAAACTTATCATTCAGTCTTAAAAGAGCTACTTTTCAGCTCATCACCAGCTTCAGATGGTCTTTGTGGTAATGCTGCTTTCTCCTCCAGCTGTTAAATAACTCTTCACATAAGAACACACCGGTTTCACAACTAACAGCTACTTTACTCTTTATAACCATTAGGACTATTTTTGAAACTAGGCTGCGTCAGAGTAAGGAGGAAGGACACTGAGTGGGGAAGGAAGCAAAGTGGCAGAAATTAGAATGCTAACAAATCCAATTTAGTATCAAAGCATGCTGCAGGAGATTCAGCACACCTCTCAGCCTGTACTTCCCCAGAGCTGACCCCCCATCTCGTGTTAGAGTGTGTGGTTTCACAGTCTGAGGCATGGATTTATGCACAACTTTTATCATATATATATATATATATATATATATATATATATATATATATATATATATAAATATATATATATATATGGGGGGGGGGGGGGGGGGTGG
>VUQH01090875.1:11703-29177 GCA_015106775.1 Etroplus canarensis
CTTGCTGAAATATGCAAGGCTTTCCCTGAAAAAGATTTGGTCGTAAACCTGTATATGCCTTTAGGCATTGATGGTGCCTTTCCACATGTGCAAGTTGCCAGTACCATAGGCACTAATGCACCCCCATACATCACAGATGCAGGCTTTAGTCCGGAGGACGCTGTGACCATGATTTCCAAAAAGAATTTGAACTGTCCATTGGTCTGACCACAGAACAGTTTTCCACTTTGTCTCCATTTTAAATGATCTTTGGTCCAGAGAAGACAGCAGCGTTTCTGGATCATGTTTACACATGTCTTCTTCTTCGCATGATAGAGCTCCAGCCTGCATTTGTGGATGTCATAGTCAACTGTGTTCACAGACAATGATTTGAGAATGTGTTCCTAAGGCCAAGCAGTGATTTCATGACAGAATCATGTCTGTTTGTAATGCAGTGCTGCATGAGGGCCTGAACATCACCAGCATCCAGGATTGGTTTTGTCCCTTGATCACAGAGATGTCTCCAGATTCTCTGAATCGTTTGGTATTATGTACTGCAGATGATGGAAGATTCAAAGGTTTTGCAATTTTACGTTGAGGAACATTATCCTGAAATTGCTCCACAGTTTGTAGACAGTTTCCGGCAGATTGCTGAACCTCTGTCCATCTTTACTTCTGAGAGACTCCGCCTCTCTAAGGTGCTCTTTTTATACCCAAGCACGTTCCTCCAGCTGTTTCTTTTTAGTACCACTGACTTGTCCAGCCTTTCGTTGCCTTTGTCCCAACTTTTTCAGGCGTTGCTGCCATCAAATTCAAGATGAGCTAGTATTTCTCAAGGAATAGTAAAATGCCTGGAATTTAACCCTAACCATGTGGACAGTCTCATCGACCCCCCCGGCTTTAGAGAAGATCGAGTGTTTTCTTCTTCGTGTGTGTGTGATAAAGTTTCCACGCTGTGTGTCTGTCCGTGTGCAGATTGTTCGTGAGGACCGCAGCATGGAGCAGATTGTGTTTCCTGTTCATCCTATCTGTGAGTTTCTGACCGAGGAGTCAAAGTTCAGAGTGTTCAACACCACCGAGCAGGACGAGCAAGGGTCAAAGGTCACGCACTTCTTTGAGCAAACCGCTTTCCTGCATGGAGAAATGGAGTGGCAGAAGAAGCTGAGGAGTAAGTAAACGCACTCACAGTGCAGATGGTTTTCTTAGAAAGCTAGTTTTAAGTCAGAGAGGCCAGGCTGAGATGGTTTGGACATATTGGACAAAGGATGTTGAAGGAGGAGAAGAGGAGGACAACAGAGAAGGTTGATGGATGTAGTGAAGGAGGACGTGCAGAGGGTTGGTGTGACAGATGCAGACAGGTGATTTGCAGTGGCGACCCTTAAAGGGAGCAGCTGAAAGACGAAGAGGTACTTGGGTAGTGCGCGTGCTCACTTGTTAGGAGTTCACTGAGGAACGTGAAACAGTTACTGTTAATCAGATTCACACCAGCTTGTGTGTTCAGGCTTGTGGTGTGCGTGTTCTTGTGCAGGCATGCCGGTGTTGTACTGGTTCTCCAGAAGGATGACTCTGTGGGGAACGATCTCCTTCAGGCTTGCCGTCTACATCAACATCATCATCGGTTTCTTCTACCCCTACGACTCTGGGCAAGGTACTACTGCTGGATCTGAAAATATTACTGCTGCTCCGCCCACGAACCATGTGATCTGATCTTTTGAACAAAGCGGGTGGAGCACCGTTCCACACGGTGAAAGTCTGTGCAGCTTTTTAATGGTTTTACATGACATTTTATCCACACATGTCCAGCTATATGTGTTCATGAAACCTGGATCATCTCCCTGAAGGTCAGCCAACTGCAGAGCATTTTAGAGCTGATCTGAAGTTTAACTTTCCTCCTCCCGCCTCTCCTCTGTAGGAGTGATAGACGACTCTCTGTTGTTGATGCTGTTCTGGATCCTGACCGGTCTCTCAGTCCTGGGTTTGCTCTCTCAGCGTTACGGCCTCCAGCCGCTCACCATCGCTCTGATCCTCAGGTCCATCTACCACTTTGGCATTGGCAACACACTCATACTGCTGGGATCACTCAATGTGAGAAAACACTACATTACCCATCTGTCACCTGTCCTAAAAGAGAAACGTTCTGGTCATTGGGCGTTTCTCAGCGTGCGTCCTCGTGTGTGCTTCAGTTCTCATAAAAAGTCATCAGTCGCAGTGAAATAACGGGTCCGTTTGAAAGTACGTTCAAAATGCCCAATGTGCTCTCGCTCCGCCCATTTTATCGAGGACGCATCAGGCGGTGACTCGTGCAGACTTGGGGTGTCCAAGTACCCCAGAATGAATTTTGAAGCAAAACCACCAGCGGCGAAGTCGAAGGAGAGCGCCCCAAACTGTAAGTAGAATTTTGAAATACAACTGTTTGAGTGTCACAAAATAAACCTTAAAGAAGTTTTTAGGTGACAGTGTAGTCGCGTAAACTTAAAGTATTGGGTCCAAGACGGTGCCTATTTGCAAAAGTGCTCCATCGTTTTGAAGATGTAAAGTCCCGCTAGTGTAGCAACCAGCGATTAGCTGACCAGGTGGTCAGCTGGCCCTCCCACCTGAGTGTCAGTTCAACAAGAGACATAATTCACTCATATCTCATTATATCTAACGGGTAATCTTTGGATTATTTCTTCGTTTTATTTGTTGCAGAGCAAATCAGCTTGGCTGAGATTAAACTTTAACTTCATAACTGGATCATTTTGTTTCAGTTTATGTTTTACTGAAATGCTGTCAGTGTATTTGGAACCAGATAATTCGCTCATCTTTATTCACTGATGAAAAAATGTGTTATGATTGCTATAAAAGCTTTTTTTGATTTCTAATATTTTATTCCAGGGAGGAAAGTGGGAGCCCTTTCACCGGAGGCAGAAACATCTGAAGCAGCATGTTGATGCTGTTCAAGATGATCCTTAGGACTGATGTCCAGTCGGCTCCAGAAATGAAAAAATTGCATGTTTTTTAATATTTTTTTAACTGCTTTCAAAAAAAACTGCTCTACATTATAAGTTTTGGAAGTTAACTAGAATTAAATAAAATCATTTTAATACCTGACTTGTTGTTGTTTTGATAAGCAGTGAGAGTGATATGTATGTATATGTACATCTTTATTAAATATATTGGTGGACAGTTTTTACCACCTTCGTATATAATTCGTTATTAAAATTCTTAGTCCAGTAGTCTTTTCATTGCCGAGAATTTTCTAATATGCTAATAATAATTTTTAATGTATTTTTAAAAGAACATAGGTAATTAACTGCATTGTGTGCCATTTTTATTGTAAATATGACTCGCGCTGAAAATACGGGAAAGTACAAACGGAGCCGAGCAGCTGAGTACACTGCTGTCTCAATTGTGCTCGTCATCCTCGGAAGTCCAAACTCCCTCACGTACTTGCCAAGTACTAACTAGAAGTATGAAAGTATGTACTGGACATACTTGATATTGAGAAACGTCCAATTTTTATTCAAGATTTTAATTCTGGCATTCTGCTAAAGCAGCTTTGAATGACTCAGTCACAAAAAAGTCCCTATTTATCTTTATGCAGCTCTCTTTAAGCACACACACACACACACACACACACACACACACACACACACACACACACACATACACACACACTTACATCACTTTGACTGCTGTGTATTCAGAGAATTATGTGTTGCCTCAAAAGAACCAGAATCAGGACTGAAGTTGGTAAAAATGACATATGCTAAGGGTGACTGCTTGACCAAAAGAAAAAAAATGCATTAGGCCTACTTACGATGACAGATCTAAAAATACAAGCCGAGTATTCTATTCTGAGTTCTTGATGGCGGCAGTGAACATTATGAAAACATGCATAAATATTCAAAGCCGTGACTCTTGGTAGCCGAGATGATTTCTCTCCTTAATCATGAGAAACAGCTACACACCTGAGCTCAGTTCTGAGATCCTACATCTGGCAGGCACATTTACATCTCTGCATGCTCACATGCAGAAATATACAAGCAGGTGCACAGAAAAACAAATCCACACGCAAACAAACCAAGCACATATTCAGCCTTAAATACCCACAATAAATACATAAAATAAGTCATCTCTAAAAGGTACTCAGAGTGTAGCTGAACTGCCATTAAATGCTTGTGAAGAGTCTGCTAAGATCCTCTGACTCTGTGTGACCAAGTCTTTGCCTGTTTGAGCAGAACTGCCTGAGGAGGTTGTGGCAGTAACACCTTGGTCTAAGAGGCTCTCAAAATAAAGTGTCTCTGAGTGATTGAATGCTCATGACCCCAACAACCCATGCTTAAACACATGGACATTTGCAACCATGCACATTAAACATCCCAATCTTAACTGATTACTGTAAAGCACTCTGACAGCTGATGTAACAACATTTTCCTTTGAATTTATTATTTTATCCAGAAAAGAATGAGTTATCGTGTTATGTAAGTACAGCAGAGGAGAAAGAAATTGACTTGAAAGCAAACTAAATACTTGCAACTACACTATCTGGACAAAAGTATCAGGCTATCTACACATTACAGGTACAGGAGCTTCTATGAAACCCCATAGGCATTAATATGGAGTTGATAATTTTTTTGCAGCTATAACAGATTCTGGAATGGATCTGTGAGCATTATCCCTCCTTTACCAAACTTTGCAGTTGACAGAATGCAGTCAGGCAGGTAATGTTCTCCTGACATTGGCCAAACCCAGACTCATCCATCAGACTGTCAGGTAGAGAAGTGTGATTCGTCACTCCAAAGAACACATCTTCACTGCTACAGAGTCCAGCATCACAGCGCTTTCTGCCTGAGGCTTGGCACGGTGCTTGGTGATCTAAAGGTGTATGCAGCTGTTCAGACATGGAAACCCATGCTATGAAGCTCCAGGTGCACAGTTTTTGTGCTGACGTTAATACCAGAGGTGGTTTGGAACTCCGCAGTTACTGAGTAAGCAGAGGTTTGGTGACTTTTGTGCACTATGCGCTTCAGTACTCAGCAATCTCACTCTGTAACTTCACACGGTCTGTCAATTCAGTTCAGTTCAGTTCAATTCAGTTTTATTTATATAGCGCCAATTTACAACAAAAATCACCTCAAGGCACTTTACAATGTAAGATAAAGACTCTACAGTGTTAGAGAGAAAACCCCAACAATCAGTCATTTTGTGGCTGAGTTGCTGTGATTCTTAAACACTTTGTAATAATAGCACTTGCAATTGATCATGGAATATATAGGAGGGAACAAATTTCATAAACTAACTTGTTGTAATGGTGGCATCCTATTACAGTACCATGATCGAATTCAGCGAGCTCTTTGATCCATTCATTTGTAAAGCCAGGCTACACAGCTCAGGGTTTGATGTGATACACCTGTGATAATGGGGCTGAATGAAACACCTGAAATAAATGATTAAGGTTTGTAGCCCAATACTTTTGCCCATATGGTGTGGACAAAAGCAACTCAAAATGATAGATGTCCTTCATGAAGACAGTAAACTGCAACTTATTATAATAACAATTACTGATACAGAGCTTAGTCAACAAGAAAAAATCAGAAAAGTGCCTGTGTAGTTCATCCAAGGTGACATCATCAAATATTGTGTAGTTAGCAGTTAAATTAGGTTTGAATGAATTTAATTGCTGATTAATATAGTGTAGAGCCAGGTGGAATGGTGCTTAGCACTGTTGCCTCATAGCAAGAAGGGTCTGGGTTTGAATCCACTAAACGCCTGGGGTCCTTCTGTGTGAAGTTTGAGTGTTCTCAGCAAGCTCCCTCTGCATACACCTTCCACAGTCCAAAGACATGCTGAGTTAAAGTTAACCGGCAATTCTAAATTGGAAGGTAAGTGTGAATGTGAGTTTGAATGCTTGTCTGTGTCTCTGTTAGCCCTGTGAGTTAGCTGGAGACCTGTCTTGGTTACCCTATGACAGGTGGGATAGGCTCCAGCCTCCCCTGCAACCCTGAATTGGTTAAACAGAAGAAAAAGGGGTGGATGCTGTAGGGCTATCAAAGCAGTCAAATCTTAATGTCAATTACAATTTGGACTTCAGCAAATGCCTTTCGTTGCAATTTGCACCTCCCTGAAAGCCCAGATTCTCTCCCTCAATGCTGTGGCATGTTTGGTTCAGTTTACATTCATTTATTATTTATTTTTACTTTTTCTGTTTATCTTTAAATCAAGCTCAAGAAAATGCTCTTAACTAAAAAATATAAGTTTCTTCTTTTTTCAAAGCTTAATAAAGCCACAATTTCACATCTAAACACTGAGTAATAGATATCAGTACTGACCAAAATTTGATTAGGATTTTTGCTGTGACTGAGCAGCTCTGATATGTTGCTTATTTTGTTGATGAATTGGTTCTTATTACCAGATCTTACCTAAAGCCCACGGTTGACATCTTTAGATTTTTTTTTGACTTGTCTGACCAACAGGATATTTAATACACTATCACATAAGAGAGAGGCATGAAATCCTCGAAATGCACATTAATCCTTTACCTTAAAAATAATACATAAGGGAATATTTTGAGGTATTTAGTGTCACTTGCTGTCTTTATGCTAAGCTAAGCTCAACTAAGCTAACCACTTGCCACTTCACCGTCAATATCTCTTAGGTTGTTGCAGCAATGTCATGGATGCTTGCATTTTTGCATGAATTAAAGAAAAAATGATTGGAAAAAAGTTGTAATTAATGAGCTTTAGAGGTGCTGTAGTCTCAGACAACAGTTTTATTCAGTGAACAGAGCTGATGACAAACTTAAGTGAAAAATCTCTTGTAGACCTGGAGTTTGCTTTATTAATCATTTAGATAATCTCAAACAGATGTTTACAGGATTGTCACATTTATTTACACATAGGATTAATATTAGAGTGATACACCTTCACCTACTCTCTGTCATGTAATCCATGTGGCATAAAAGTTGATGTGTTTTCTGTGGTGAGCTTCATTATTCTAATATAAACAACTAAGATACACCGACACCTTTTTGCAATCTGAATGGGATTTGGTTACAGGTCCTGTAACTTGTATCTCCTGCCTAGTGCTGGCTTGTGAGAGAGTTTCTGTCATGTGTCTATGCTGCATGCCCCTGCACACAGACAGGTCAGCTAACAGCATATCACTGACACAATATGGTTCGATCACAGGCTCTTACAACCTTGCTCTGAGGCTGTCCTAACTTGAGCAAAGCACTTAAAAACACCAAAGCTCTGGGTTAATTGATGCATGGGTCACAGCCACTGAAAACTGAGTCAATTAGAATGCTTTGGATAAAAGCCTCTACTCACTGGAGTTATAAGCTGTGTTGTGTATTGAATCCATGATTTCGAAATACTGCATGCTCATGTCTGAATAGCACTCATTCAGGTATAAGTGTAGGTTTAAACTTTATTGCCAAGTACAATATTCAGGAGTTTCTTTTACCAGTAATAACAGTAATGTGAATGAACAGTGGTGTTAAGATGATTAGATTTTTTAGGGGCTATATTTAAACCGAAGCATTTGTGGCTCAGCACAGCACTGGGTTTCCTCCTGAGTCCCTGACTCAAGAGAGGAAGGAACAATGTGAAACCTCAGACCATCAAGAAAATTGCAGCAAAAGCATTGATCCTCTGAACAATAGCTACATGACAGATGTGATGATCATTGCAGAATTGCCTCTCCTCAGAGAGTGAAAGGGAGAGAGAGAGAAACAGACCTAACCACCCAGCCAGCAATGAAATGTAAGTGAGACAGTGAAACGAGCAGAAACACTCAAAGTTAGTGATCTTTTAGATTGTTGTGGACCGCTTAAGCATTAGATGATTATGATTTGGCCAGCGTTAAAACACAACTAGAGCCTGTGTGGGCTACGCATCAGTATTGACCGCAGTGAGTCACCTTACAGTGTAAACAGCAGATCTTAGAGCCAACTCAGGGTTTTTGAAAGTAATCCAAAATCCACTGAGACAATCATCAAGGCCACACATACATCACACACAAAGCACAGACGGTGTTTAGCACGTGGGAGGCGGAGTGGCTGAGGGGGGTGTGACAGGGCCAAGAACACTTAATGAAAGAATCACTGATGGCTGATGAAGTGGGCAGTCAATGGCAGCGACATGACACAAAAATGACACGTTTGATTTCTCATCAAACATAAATAAACCTTTCAGGCCTTTTAAGCGTGCAGCATGTCACATTCGACTTGCACTGTATGCTGTCCTTAAGTAATCCTGCCACAATTACTGTGGAAACAATACATATGTTTTACAATAGATTTAGTCTACATTTATGCAGAGTTCCAAGTAATTATATAATGATTTGAGGTGTAATTAAGTAATGAACATTTTAGGTTCTCATCAATTATCTGTTGACTGATTACAGTCAAGAAATGTATTTAAAAATAGTAAAACATGCAGAAAAATGACAATTTAACTGGCATTCAGTGGTCACATCTGACATGATCACTTTACACATAAGAGAGATCAAAACAGGAATAGTGAAAAGTTCAACAGTGTACTTGCAACATCAAGTGAGAGAAAACACAAAGTAGATGCAAATTAAAACTTTAAAAGTGGGTGTGGATGGTTATTTTTGCTGGCACTGAAAAGGAAAGGCTGGTTCCAGACAGAAGAGATGCAGCACTTGATGAAAAGCTGAGTTGAGTGTAAATAAACTTGTGCTTACAGTATCAGCAGCGCAGATGACCACAACAGTGTATTTCTCCAGTGATAATTAAATAATTAAAATCTCTGAGAAAACACTCTGCCATGGGCTGCAGCCACAATGAAGACAGGTGTAAGTCACTTGGTTGCTTGATGACAGTGGAATACTGCAGTGCACACTCCTATGGAATCTCCAATTCAAGACACTTCAGTCCTCTTTTAGCAACGATAATGATGAGCTGTGGTGAATAATGAATGAGAGATGGTGTGCCAGGTGTTTGGTGCCCTTTTACCTCTACATCCGACAAACCTGCATAGGTTGGCCGTGGAGGCTATGGGGCTGAATAGGAATGAACCTGAAAAAAACACGTCAGATGATATGATGTGGCCCAGGTTCAACATGGAGCCAAGATGCTGGCCCTGCACTCAGAAACTGTGCACACCACCGATGAGACACACAGAGCTCAGGGGGCCGAGAGCGTGCGAAGCTGACTTATAGTGATGCGGACTGCGGTGCATTGGTTAACAGAGTAAGCTGCACACATCACCCTGCCTGCATAGGCTACACGGTGGAAAATGGACGCCTAGCATCAAGCGACAAGAACAGAGGAAAAACTCAGCGGACTGGGACACAAATCACACACTGAGACGCGCATTCAAACATCCTGAAATAACTCCTCGTCCTCAGAGAAGTGGCCGATCATCTCAGCAAACACAGCAGATATTTTAGACTCAACACCTGCGGTGTCAATGCAGGCAGAGCTCAAAACCAGCTCTTATAATGGCATCATTTGCATAATAGACGCCGCTAATTATAGGCCCGCGTAAATAGGTGGGGAAATTAACATTCAGAGGTGGAAGACGTCTCGGAAATATTACTCTTCTTTTCTGGAACTGCGATGTCCACACTGTCAGTAGTGGGCTAAGTTGCAGGCAGCGTGAAACAAATCAATGTGATATGCAAATGACACTGGATGAACTGTGATTCATTAGGCTGCAAAGTAGAAACAACAGAGTCTCATTGGAATGAGAATCAGTAAAACAGAAGCTTGTGGTGGTCTTACCTGCAGGCTTTTTATTTCAGAGCTTCGCAGCGCGCTGCACTCCCAGAGAGAAGGGGATGGAGGGAAGAGGAGAGAGAGAGGGGGTGGACGGCGCTAAATAACGGGTCTATCGAGGCGAAATAAATAAATAAATAAATCGAAGAGGTGATTAAAATATGAAATTGTAGGTGCATAAAAAATAAAGGAGCGACTTCTCAGTTCCTGGTTAAATTTAATTCAGTCTGAGATGGAAAAGGGGCTGGAGATGCATAAAAAAGGCTAATACAAAACACGTCACTGAACACGGATTTGTCTCCGGTGGATGTGGCCGCTGCTTGTGTGTGTGTGTCTGTGTGTGTGTACTCGGAGAGAATGCGTCTCCCCCTCCCGTCCGGTTTGGACGAGCGCTCGCCCGCCTGTCTGCTCCTCTGTTTCTCCCACACGGAGCTCGACGCGAGCAACTTGTCGCATCCCACTAAAAAAAAAACTCCACACTAACGCGCACGACGCCGGATAATCGACACAGGATGAAATCTCCCACAGTGGCCCACGCTGGGCTACGCGATCACGACGAAGGTATAACCCCCCTTATCTCCCCTCCTCTGGTTTTCTCTCTCCTATATTGAGGGAATAGGTCTCGGATGTGCTTATTGGAGCGTGTGCCGCACGCACAGGGACGCGCGGTTGTAAGTAGCCTAATATGACCAGGTTATTAGTGCGTGGTGTGTTTTTGATGTTGATTTTTCTTTTTTTTCCTTGCTTGCTTTATTTATTTATTTATTTATTGCAGGAAGAGACTTGATGGAGCGCCACTGGGACACTTTTCCTCTGTAGTGATGATGCTGATGATGAGGGCCGCGCTGGTAGTTCTGGGAAATGGAGCTCAAGCGCAGCCCTGCAGAGAGAGAGAGAGAGAGAGAGAAAGAGAGCGAGAGAGAGAGTTAAATCATGGATTCAAACATCTACAGGTTAATTTCAGTGTATCAAGATACTAACATGGACACAAATTGGCCAAAATCTCTAGAATATTTGTGGTAATTGACTGGTATTGCTAAATTATTACTACTGATGTGGGATCTCGCTGCTTATGATATAAACTGGATTATGTCAACCATAGATCTATAAAAATAAAGCCAGAGATTCTGTCCTCACACAGCATTTAGGGTGCACAAAACAAAATGAGCCGAACAATGACCTTCAATAGCTTTAAAATCGCTTTACTGCCCAGTTCAACCCTTTTCTCCCTCCCTCACACCACACACACACACACACACACACACACACACACACACACACACACAGAGGGGAAGAGGGAGAGCTGGATGGAGCTAATACAGACTGACAGGTCTTTCATGCAGTAATAGTGATGGTGAAAAGAGAGATTCACTCAACACACACTGCTACGCACACAAAAAAAATGTCCCCATACACAGACAAACATAAAGGGGGGAAAAACACTACAGGTAAACATATGCTCACAGTGTAAAATAACTTATTACAGAAGAGTAGCCAAACAACCACAAGCCACAATTTAATCTCAGTTGTTTGTAGCTGAGTCGGGCTTCATTCATCAGGAGAGGTGCAGAAAATCCTCAGTCCAGACAACCACACAGCAGAGTTTACACACTGCTTTAGTTTTATTGACCTATGGATGTTTGATATTTAACTTTCAAAAGTCAGACAGGCACTCTGCACTTTATATACAACTATATGCATGTTTTGCATCTTGCTTTTGAATTTAATTTAGTCCTGATTAAAATTTAAAGCAGAAATTAACATAATAAATAGTTTTTTCTTTTTTTAAGTGTGAAAAGATATTTTTTCACTGACAAGTCAACCAAAGACAGGCTGTTACACTGTATGTATTATTAGTTCACCTACATGACGCCCTCCTTTTTTGTACCTTCTTTGTGACCTTGACCAAAAAACTGGCAATTTTGTCGTACTGTGTAACACTTTTTAAAGAGCTCATGTTCAGCATAGACATTCCTACTTTGGAGACAAGAATAATTTAAATTTAAAGATGGCTCCTATCCCCCAACTGAAGCTATTAATTCTGACAAATTTCTTTAATGCTTTAGTCACAGTGTTACCAACTTCCGCATGCACAAACACACACATGCCAGCAAATTTAGCCACACACAAGCACATGCCCCCATCCTACACTCTGATCAATTGTTGCCCTCAGGCTGGGCTGGCTTGCCATAACTGAGGAGGGAGTCTGGTTAACACCCAGTGGTTTATTACAGTGCAATGTTTATGCACTTACAGTGGTTCCCTCCATCACAGAAACCAGCCAGAAAAGCACACTTTATGGATTATATTACATCAGGACATGCTCTGATCACATTATTTGCACTACAGTTCTTAGCCATTTAAACAATTTTATAGCAAATAATATTTAAAACCATGTTTTAATATATTAAATATTTAAAAACATCTAACAACAAAGGTGCAAACAAGATGAAAAGAACCCATATTAAAACTTTTATTAATGTATAGCAGAGCAAAGTGAGTGGCAATCATCAACTCTTTAAGAAGAGTGATCTTATAACTTCTACTGTATCATATAGCTCCAGATTATTCAGCATCAGTCTTATTGAAGCATTGAAAGGGATTGTTTAACCCTTTTTGTTTTTTTTACAAAGATGGTCATGTGCAAGAAGATCAGGGTTTCTGCAGAAGCAAACATAGCTTCACCCTTTTATATAATCACGAGGCAAAGAAAAGACTGGGGGCAGAGAGGGAAAAACAAAGAGGCACAAAGATGAAAAAGTACAAAAAATGTTGTAATTAAAGAGATGTCAAATGATTACTGAACAGTTCTGGGAATTAAAAAGGTAAGTTATTTTTATAAAAGAAGGGAGCAAAAGCTTCTCATCTGCTCCATAGCCACATGGGTCATGAATAGCCTCAGTGTTAGTGAAAGCAGACTTCAACTGACTAGAGAAATACTTCTTCAACAGCTACTGCTGAGGTGCCCCTAAGCAAGGCACTTAACCCCCTAACTATAACAGCATAATCAACAATAGATGGCTGCAGCTACACTGGGCTTCATGTCTATTTAAATGTGTGCAACTGCATAAATAATAAAAAGGGAAGTTTATAACCATGCATATAGACAAAATATGATATAAAAATGACCTCATTTTGTTCCCATGTGAGCAGTAATTCTCACCCCACACAAGCACTGAAGGACCTCAGTGTGTTTCCCTCTCTCCAGCATCACAGTGATCTTTATAATCAGTCAGTACACAATGTCAAGATGGTTTAATTCTCATTACAGAGATATAACCTATTGGTATATCACTGTAAATGATGCACCTTAAAACAAACAACAAATATGTTTATTATAAAGTAAAATATGACCATTTCTGATGTACAGGTTCTTTTTGACTTGCTCTGGGGTTTGGTGATATTCTGCTTATCTTAACTTGACCCAAGCATTAAGCTTCTTGAGCACCTCAAACCACACAAAATACCCATGTATGGTTAAAATGCATTTATAAAACATCAAAGTTTGCTCAAATCATCCTGCAATAGAAGAACCTGATATATCTGTTGCAATATACATTCTTTAGTAATAGCTTTTCAAAAGAATCAATCCCAATGATTTTTTTCAGATACACTAGAAGCATTGTATGGTAATGGTGCACTAATGCTGTCACAAATTCTTAACAAATAATTTAAAATGTGTTAATTTAATGGCAAGAGTCACAGAAGACCTGCATGTCAAAAACAGTGCAGCTGTTCTTTCAGCAGCAAATGTGAATGCAAATAATACTTTGTGTGAATTTTCCAGATACATATTTATAGCTACAAAGCTTTAAAAATGTTTCTAATAAGTCTTTGAAGTACATATGTTAATCCTGTTTTGTATAGTTCAGAACTGCATGTTTAATCACTTCATACTTCCTTAAATTCACCATAACTTACAGCTTTTATCCTCTGTGCAGCACCAGCCATATACACACAGTGGAGGTCAGGGAAGAAGGAACAGTGTATGAAAGGTAGTGAACCAGACTCAAGGCTGATACAGGGTCAGTGCAGGACAGTGGCCAGTAGGGGGCATCAGCCCCCCACAGCATTGATGGGTGGTTCCTCCTTTAAACCAGCACGCACTGCATCCTGAGGGCGTGCTGTTGGTTGTGGTGCGCCTGTTGCAGAGTCTTCATCCATAGTAGAATGAGTCAGACATTTCCTTGATGTAATTTGTGCCAAAGCTTCATTTACAATTTACTACAGAAGTCTTCATGTGCAATTATGTACAATAAGTTAGAAATTTGTATCTTATACAAATATGTAAAACAATAAGTTGATTTCTCCCAATGATATTGCATTGCATCTTCCATTTCAGTGTGTTTTTCTTTTTACAAAGGTTCACAACATTCATATACAGTGTTCTCAGTTCAGAATTACTTATTTTTAAAACTATTTTAAAATTCATAATATTGATAATTCTACCTTGACATAGTGAGTTATGAAACTGGATTGATGATTTAATAAATTCAGAGAAGACCAGAGGATATTTAACCATATTTACCATTTGGTAAAAAGGTACATAGTTCATGTATTGGCATGAATTATGTATATATAAAAAGCCTATATGCATTCTCAGTCTTTGTGAATAGTATTTTGCATTGTACATTTCAAAGTGCATACAGATTTCCTGCAGCACTGCAGTATCCCTGTATTATACTGCAGCCCCTCACTCTGCTTGCCTCACTCCCTCGCTTCTGTCTCCTCTGTCACTCCACCTAACCTCTTATGTCTCTCTAGGAAACTCTTATTCTGCATTTATTTCTTGTCTTTACCGTTTTCTTGTGTTTGTTTCTCTCAGTCCACAGGTTCTGTTAAATCTTCTCTTTAGTCTCCAAAACTGCCTTTACGCTTGGTTCATATTTGCTCCAAAGATAACTGTTGAAAACATTTTTGGTTACCTCTCCTTCCAGTTCCTCTGACATGATCTGTGATTCAAGCTCAGCATTTACTCCCATCACATATAAATGTACATGAATATGAAGAGTCAGTTTCTTTGCTTTCCTTCCTGAAGCTCATTATTCCTAACAGGGGGAGGCGCTCATGTGCACGTGTGTGTGATAATGAGGGGGAGGTACAGGTGATGGAGGCATGGCCATTGGAAGAGCTTGGCCTTGGGGATGTGAAGCATGTGACCTGGGCAGGGTGTGTGTGGAGGGATAACCAGTAGGCTGTGGGGGCATTTGGTAGCTCCCTGCAGAAGAAGAACCAGAAGGTGGGCTGCCTTGGCCACCAGGTTGGAGGTTGCTTTTTGGCGGAGCTGGTGGCGTCTGGTTGAGCTGGATGGAGATGTCGCTGGAGGCCTCAGAAGTACTGCGGCCTCGTTTTGGTGGAGGCCAGGAAGAGTCTGGTTGGAGGAACTGGCCACTATAGTCACTGCTCTCAGACAGGCGGGGGCGATAGAGTGCAGGGTGGGGGCGGTACATCTCTTCTTCTGCATAACGTTTCATAAACAGATAGACTGACATCACACCTGCCCCCTAAAGAGAGTAAGCAAGGTAAGAAAGCAGTTAGAGATGAATGGAGATTATATGTGACAGTGAATGGTGTATTCTGTTCTGGGGGGAAATTAAAATTCCAAAGAATGAGACAAATGGCTAGGAATGTTGAATGTGATTATAAGAGACTATAATAAAGGAGAGGTGAAGAAGGCTTTTAAAGTCGAAGGATGTTCTTAAATCCTGTCAAATAAATTTTAAGCTAAAACAAAAAACAACAGAAGGAGATGAGTCTGGAGAAAAGAGATGATGAGGAAAAATTGGAGGAGACAGTTAGTTTATACTGTTGCAGCCATTGCAGCACATTAAGAGTGGGGCTGCTGATGATAGGAAAGAGGCAGTTGCAGAAAAGGGAGGGAAGGAGAAGGGAAGGAAGGGACATGTGAAGACAAGCAGAGGATTCACGTGAAACTGCACCATGCATGAATTCACACATGAGCACAGCTGCACATAAACCCTTCAGTTCTGCATCATAACCACTGATACCTCACATTACCTTCAGAATACAGATCACAATACCTGCCTGCATACTCAGCAGGCAATATGTGCGCCACAGAAATGAAAATGCATACTGTGTGTAGCATTTGCTTGCAAACACACTATAGCCCCTTTCAGACATGCTATACTTTCTACTAATCTTATCTTAAATGTCAACTTCATTTCTGTATGATCAGTTACATTTTCTTAAAACTGTTTTGTCATTCTTTTTAAGCACAAACTTCCAACAGCACAAGTTTGAAGTACATCTAGCCACATTACAGGATAAGCAAGCACAAGATTATGATTTCACATGTCTATTGTGTCTTTATGAGATGCTCAGCTCACTAAAGAATGCTCTAAACAGCAAAAATATGTGTGCAATGATATTAATTTCACCAAGTCTGTTTTGAATGCACAACAACATGAGGACATTTGTTGAAGATGCATTTTTGCTATTCCAAATCCACGAGAGAGTTCTTTTTCTTGGAGCCTACATATGAAGGATGGGGTACAGCTCTCTCTCAGCTGCAACAGAGATACTGCTCTCAGTGGCAATGATGGAGAGAACTAAATGTTCAAAAGTGATGTCATACTTTACAACAGTCAATGCAAACACTGCTCAAATGCCACAAGTACAGCAAGTCTTTTGCAGTACCACAAATATCAAATTTAGACATGTTTCCAGCATTTTTCAAAAAGAGGTGGCACAAGGAGAACCAAGAACTAGTCAGGGTGGCCATAGGAAAACAGAAATATCTATCAAAAATGAGTCAAGTGTTGAAAATTAGCTTAGAAAATGTTCCGTCTTGAGGCTGTTGTGCAGTGCCCTGATAAAAGTTTTTACATGAAAAGTGGCACTGCAAAACAGCTGAAAATCACACTGAAACAGTTTTTCATGCATTTGCACATATTTCAGTACATAAGAAATTTTCTCAAGAACAGCTAGTACAAGGGACAAAAAGATACTGTTATATGGGGACTGGCACTCCTATATACTTCAGACTGCAAACCACGTTTAACCACATGTATACAGTGCTTTATTCTGTACATTTACACTCGCTTGCTATTTATAACCATTTTTATACATATTCCCCCATTTTCAGAGGCTTAAAAGTAAAGGGGTAAACTTACTCAACTTTGAATATGAGGAAGGTTTTTAATATTTAGATGAAAAGCCATTGTGAGGGTTGCCATGGTAACCGTGACCAAGATGGCAGCTTAGTGTGGGAGCTCTGTATGACCGTGCACAATTTAATCTGAACTCCCGAATAAATAGCACTAACTTTGAAAGTTAAACCCCCGTGCTGGTATGCCAAAACCCTCTGCAACCAAACAAAGCGGCATGGCTACTCGGAGACTAGGAGGTGCCAGTGAAATGGCTCCGACAGGTATAACGGCTAACGTTAGCGGAGAAGCTAGCGTCCAACAGCAAGGCTGGTGAAGCGGACGCTCTGAACGTGGTGAAGTCACTTCTGGCAGATTTTGGAACAGAGTTGAAGTCACTCCGGGCAAACTCTGGAACAGAGTCGAAGCTACTCCGGGAAGAGATGACGCTACTCTGGGCAGAGTTTGGAGGAAAACTGGACAGCATGAATGCTCGTCTAACTGATATAGCGAAGCGGATGTCTACACTGGAAAACAAGGTAACTGAAATAAAACGAGATGCTGCATCTAGTGCAGCATGTATGGATGAAGCTGAGCACCGTATAAGTGATACAGAAGACGCACTTAACGCACTTAACCCGGCTACCAAACAAATTGCCTAT
>VUQH01090876.1:0-21796 GCA_015106775.1 Etroplus canarensis
GGATCATCTGCCTCCATCTCACCTTATCCCTTGCATCCTCTTCCCTCACACCAACCCTCTGCATGTCCTCCTTCACTACATCCATGAATCTTCTCTGTGGTCTTCCTCTTCTCCTCTTGCCTGGCAGCTCCATCCTCAGCATCCTTGTCCAATATATCCATTATCCCTCCTCTGAACATGTCCAAACCATTTCAGCCTTGCCTCTCTGACTTTGTCGCCAGTCTTCTCAACTTGCACTGTCCCTCTGATGTACTCATTTCTAATCCTGTCCATCCTGGTCACTCCCAGGGAAAATCTCAACATCTTCAATTCTGCCACCTCCAACTCTGCTTCATATCTTTTAGTCAGTACCACCGTCTCCAAACCATTTATGCAATACACAATAATAAAAATTAAATCAGTAGCAATAGCGTGAAACAATATGGCTTGCTGTTTGTAAATGTATGATTTGCTTTGCTTTTTAGAAACATGAGAATGTGTGCAATTAACAAATAAGGGACAGCAGAAGATGTGCCAACTCTCATTGCTTCTGTTAATAAGTGTGTATTATTTTACTGATGTATAATAACAGGGATTTTCCTGCATATAAAAACTTTTGGTGCCCACCAAAGAGAAGTGAATTTTAATTTACTCAAACTTAAAACACATTTTTGTTCATCAGCTGCTGTAAATTATCAGGTGAATGCCCGGACTTCTCCAAAGTCAGGTAACACAGACTCTTTGTCTCAGTTATCTGGATTGGTACTCTTAGTGCTTTTACTACAAGCTTCATTCACACACACATTCATTCAGCAATTTTTTTCTAGCCTTTAAGCACATTTGACCTTTCACGCACATTCGCAATTTGAGGTTCAGTGTCTCGCTTAAGGATGCTTTGGCATGTAGACCAGAGGGATCAACACACCAACCTTCCAAATGGAAGACAACCCGCTCTACCTCCTGAGCCACAGCCACCTCACTATATGTTGACCAAGCATGCTTTTGTATGAAGTCACCCCCAAAAAGCTCATTTTGAGTCAGGACTGGACAATCCTTCACACCTTCTCCACGATGTGCTGGACAGGCACAGGTGTTCAGCAGTAGACCCATCCCACCACAGAATGCCACAGGAAATCATTCCTACCTGTGGACATCAAACTTTACAACTCCTCACTTTAACACCTGGACTGCTTATTCTAATGGCCATTACTTGTATAGCGAGTATATAGTACTGCTTTAACACTTTTCATAAGGGTTTATATATTTTCATTTTCATATTTACATTTATTTATTTATTTATTCATTCATTCATTCATTCATTCATTCATTCTATTTTTGCATTTGTAATTTAAGCATTTCCCTCTCTGGGACTAAAAAACATTCTAATTCTGATCGAATAATCCTCCAATAAACATATTAATGTGAATTTCTTTTTTTTTTAATTTATTGAGTGACAGAAAATGAATAAATGAAAAGGTTAAAGCTCCAGCAACACTTGTACCGTAAAGAACAACTTTACAATTTAATTGAGGCTTTTTAGGCCATGGTCCTCTTCGGAGTCATCATAAAACATTTTAGAGACAACAGTTTAAACAGTATTTGTTTAGAGTAAAAAAAAAATACAAAACCACCAATCATACACACCCAACATGCATTGGTTATTTTGTATTTTTCTGTAACGTGGGCTGTCAACTACTAAAGTTGCTCTTCATGCTACAAGTGTTGCTGGAGCTGTGTCCTCTTCAGACTCTAGAAGCGTCACAGGTTCGAGACCCCTGGTCCACATGTACAGCTGAAGCTGCAGGTTTACACATTAGGGAGGCATCCTATTAGCAGTATTAGTTTAAGAAGGCCGGAGCCTTTTACGTCCCATATGCAGCCAGTGCTGGTGACGATCTGTGGTTCATACTTCCAGTATTCCTATCATACACGATGCCCCAACAGCTGCTTTGTCTTTTATTTACCCGCTGCTCTGTAAGGCCGATCTTATCCTCTACATCTGAATTTGAATAATAAAACAGCCAGTTAGGGAAACTGCTAAAGCCCGAGGGGCACAATCTGAGAAAGAGTTTCAGAAGACGGAGCCGGACAGCGGGCCCTGAACACCTCCTTTAAAAACGTTACGACTCTCCGCGATCCGCCGTGTCCGCGGCTTCTGTCACGGTTCTCGAATCGGTCTTTGCTATACACTGAACCTAAACCCGCCGAGTCGTTACCTTTCGGGGCTCCGAATTCTCCTGGAGCCGGGACTGAAGTCTCTCCACAGTTTCCAGCAGCTCCACCGCCATACTTACAGCTGATACCCTGTCGCCCGGAAACGGTTTGATCCCCACTGAACGGAGAACGGGACGAGACAATACGACTTCCGCTTATCGGGCCGCTGGAGTTCAAAAATAAAAGCACCTCAAACCCAGGATTCAGAATCAGAAAACTAATTATTTACACTGCATAAACATAAACTCGAAAAGCACTCATGTTGTGCAGACCTCCGCCAAGCAGGATTCAAAGGCATGATCATCAAAGGCATGATCATCATAGTGCCTTTGATGATCACGAATGCAAATGAATATCTTCCTCTTCTTGTAAATTGTATTGGCAGTTGGCAAACAGTGCATTACCGCCACCAACTAGTATCCCATCTACCCGTATCATCCCTGGGCAGGGCGCCCTTTCAAACCAAAAATTGCACCGAAGCCTGAACGTGGAGTTCAGGTGGTGCTGCTTAAGACGTATCTGATATCACTTTTAATTCAATAGCTATTGATTTCAGGATTTTTTTTTTTGGTATGATCCCATCACCCGATTCTTCACAAAATTTAATCACCTCTTCCTTTTATGAGGCTGAATCCATAAAAAAGTTTTCAGCCAAATCCATTCATAAGTTTTTGAGTTATTTTGCACACAGATTCAAGATTCAAGACTCTTTATTGTCATTTCAACCACATATAGCTGACGCCGAACATAGTGAAATGAGATGGCGTTTTTCCGGGACCTGGTGCAACATAAACATATAGACATATGACACATACTTAGAACATAAGACACATACTGAGAACAGTCTAGAATAAATAAATAAATAAAATGCAACATGTGCAATGTGGTGCAATAGTTGTAAACGATGCAAAGATCAGATGAACATAGTGCAAAAAACCAAAATTGTGCAAAACAGTACACAACAAGGCACAATAAAAGAAGTGGTGTGCAGTAGCAGCGGATGGGGTAGTGCAGATTGTGAGTGTGTGTGTTTGTGAGTGAGTGAGGGGGAGAGAGAAGACAGGGTTTGTGGTGTTATGCAGTCCTGGGTTTGTGTGTGTGGGTGAGTGTGAGGGGGTCTTTTGTGTAGTACAGTCCTGGGTTATTGAGGAGCCTGATGGCTTGAGGGAAGAAACTGTTAGACAGTCAGAAACTGTTAGACAGTCACAGACAGACAAACAGACAAACCAATGGCAAGGAAAACAGATGAAGAGCACAGGTAGGAGTTGTGAAGTTTGATGGCCACAGGTAGGAATGTTTCCTGTGGCGTTCTGTGGTGCATCATGGTTGAATGAGTCTGCTGCTGAACGTGCTCCTGTGCCTGTCCTGCACATCATGGAAAAGGTGTGAAGGATTGTTCAGAATAGTCCACAACTTGGCCAGCATCCTCCTTTCTGACACCACTGTCAGAGAGTCCAGCTCCACACCCAAGGCGTTACTGGCCTTGTGAATCAGTTTATTGAGTCTGTTGGTGTCTGCTGCTCTGAGTCTGCTGCCACAGCACACTGCAGCATAGAGGGTGACACTGGCTGCTACAGACTCATAAAACATCCTGAGTGTTGTCCGGCAGATGTTGAAGGACCTGAGATGTCTCAGAAAATAGAGGCAGCTCTGGTTCTTCTTGTAGATGGCTTCTCTGTGTTTGATTAGGTTCAGTTTATAGTCAATGTGAACACTAAGGTATTTGTAGTCCTCGACAATCTCCACACCCACCCCATGAATGGAAACAGGAGATACTGGTGTCTTGGTTCTTCTCATGTCCACAATCAGTTCCTTGGTCTTTGTCACATTAAGCTGCAGGTGGTTCTGTTTCACACCACATAATAAAGTTGCCCACCACAGTCCTGAATTCTTCCACATCTCCCCCTGTGATGCACACCACTACTGCAGAGTCATCAGAAAACCTCTGAAATAGACTTTGTACAATTTTACATACTTTCAGACATGGGCCTTGTCTTTAATTGCAGCCTAGTGCATTGTGAAGGTATTTTTAAGAAATATAATAAACTTTAAATTTCAATTTAATAGTTTGCTTTTAAAATTGCACTGAAATAATTTAATTTAAATATGAAGCAGAAACCCAGGCATAGTGGGAAGAACAAGCCAGTGCACTCCTAGTGCCGGTCTCAAGCTTAGGTAAATGGGGAGGATTGTATCAGGAAGGGCATCCAGCATAAAATCTTTGCCAAATCAAATATGCAAATTCATAATGCAACTTCCATACCGGATCAGTTAAGGGCCATGCTACAACGACTACCCTTGCCGTTAGCCAACATGGCGCTGGTGGAAACTATGCTACTACTGGCCAAAGACAAAGGAGGAGGAGAGAGGAAAGTGTGTTAGGAGGCAGAGAGAGAGAGAAGGAAAGGTAGGAGTGTGGAGGTGAGAGTGGGGACTTTAAATGTAGGGACCATGACCGGTAAAGGGAGAGAGCTGACTGATATGATGGAGAGAAGGAAGGAGGAATATTGTGCATGCAAGAGACCAGGTGAAGGGGAAGCAGGGCCAGAAGCATCGGAGATAGACTCAAACTAACGGGAGCAGCCAAAAGACGAAGATTTAAATAGGAAGCAGAACCAATGTAACAAAACACTGGGATTAAACTTTACACATTATTCCTCATTTTGTGACCTATTTTTGATCCTGAGTTCATGTTATATCTCCTCAAAGGAAGGAAAAAGTTAAATTAGAGAAATGGCAATACTGGTAAATTTAGACCATTTTTAGGGGTGCTCAAACACCCCTACATTTAGTATAAATAGCCCTAATAATAACAATAGCAAGAGTAGAGTAGTAATCTAATGGATTTATCATTAATTTCTGTCTTAGTCACACAATATAGTGTACACTGGCAAATTAGTTTTGCCAGGTGCATTAACTGTAAAGCTTAAATGTAAAAGCAAATCTGTTACCAGTTTGCGTCTTGCCGAGGTGTGTGGAAAGGCAATTTGATTTGCCAGTGTTTGTATGAAAAATGTTTGCAAGCAGCATATTCAATTATTCATTTCCTTAACAATATTTTGTCGTGTAAAACTCAAGCAGCTAAAACTAAGTGATTAATTCTTATTGTTATATCAATGTATTATTTGGATTGCACGTATGCATGGCATTCTGATTGGGGCCTCAGTCCCCCTAAAGGTCTGATAGTTGAATTGCCCCTGTGAGAAGGACCGACTGGCTGTGAGAGCTGGTCTGGCTGTTGGAACTGCTAACAGCTGCTGGTCAGCTGATCTAAGCATTCTACAAGGGGTCTAAAACTGTAACATGATACTTAGGTGCAACCCCATGCAAGCACTTTTATATGAACAGAGGGATTTTAAAACGAATCCTAAACTGCATAAAGATAGCCAGTGTAATGACACCAAGATAGGTGAAATGTGCTCTTGTTTCCATCTACCAGTCCAGCAGCAGCATTTTGGACTATCTACAATCTTGACAAGTAGTCTGGCTATTGTCCTCTGACCTTGTAGTTTTGGTTAGCATGTGTGAATTGTAGGCTCAGTTTTCTGCTGACAGGAGTACCACCAAGTGTGGTCTTATGCTGCTGTGGCCCGTCTGCTTCAAGGTTGGATTTGCTGTGCATTCAGAGATACTCTTTTGCATACCTTGGCTGTAATAAGTGGTTATTTGACTTACTGTTGCCTTCCTATCAAAACAATCTGGTAACTCTCCTCTGACCTCTGGCATCAACAAGGTATTATTTCCCAAAAAAACTGCCACTCACTGGGTATTTTTTCCTTTTTAGACTTCACTCTGCAAACCTTAGAGATAGTTGCAGGAAAATCCCAGTAGACCAGCAGTTTCTGAAACACTCAGACCTGCCCATCTGACACCAACAACCATTCAATGCTCAAAGTCACTTAAATCACCTTTCTTCCCCCATTATGGTGCTTGGTTTGAACTTCAGCAGGTCATCTCAACCATATCTACATGCCTACTGTAAATGCTCTGAATTGTTACCATGTGATTGACTGATTAGATGGATTGATGAGCAGGAGTACCTAATGTACCTAATAAAGTGAACGCTAGTGTGTATGCGATGTTGCCAACTTAATCCCTGTTTTTTTGGTGTGGAAAGTAAGTAACTAACAATCTGACATGGAAAGTAGATACTCAGGAGAGAAACTGTTTCTAAACCCTGAAACCCTGAGGCCCCAATGGAGGGTGTGAGAGGGGGCCGGGTGAGAAGAGAGCTGGTCTATTATGGGCTATTTTAGGAGGGGAGGGCTACGAGGGGGTGCCTGTATTTGGAAATGGAGGTGGATGCTAGAGGTGGAACATGAAAGAGGAGGGTCTGATGGAGGTCTGGAGTGGCTGAATCATACGTCACAGGTTTGGTTGGGACCCTGATACTGACGGAAACAGTTACACACACACACACAGCACTCCTGCAGATGGACAAAGGACTGAGGGACAAAGCTAAGAGGAACCTGTGAGAGAACAACAAAGAAACAAGAAAGAAGGTTAAAGACGAAGAACAGGAAGGGAAGAAGAGCAGGAGCAAGGCCTGTGAACGAGGTGAAATACATTTAATTTCACTGCATTATAGCTTGTTGAGTGTGAAAACTGCTGCATCTTAAAACCTACATGTTAATTAAAGATGTCTAATTATCTCACTGCATCATTATAATAACTACAATTTATACTAATGCTTATATGTAACCTCTGAATGGAAACAATGTGAAGCAGCTGCCAGTTGCTGTTGGGATATTACTGTACCACAGGGGGTGTTTTGTCCACACACACACACACACACACACACACACACACACACACGCACACATGTATGTAGTGAGGGTCAGTATCTATAAATACCCATATGAGATAAGCAGAGGAATTCAGCTACAGCTGGAAAGTGATATATATGGAAGGGTGGTAGTGTGTTGTGTGTGTTTATACTGTGCAGGTACAGGTAATGCAAACACAATACAGAGTAGTTACGTTTTCATACGTTTTCATAAAGATAATAATATTTCTGATGACACACAGAGACTGCATACAGTTCTGTAACTCACTGTGTTAATAAAGCAGTGAACCATGAAACAACATACTGATGAACCCACCTGTCTATTTCCTCAGCTTTCTGCAAACTGCTTTTAGTCCTGAAAATGCTTCAAATTTTCCAGCAAACATTTCAGCCTTGATGAACTTTTCCAACCATGTTTACTCGACTTTTAGTCTTGAAAAATAGTTTGAAAATGAAAGTTCAATTGGCGCTGAAGATGTAACCTCAACATCTGCTCGATGCCTTTCTTGGACTTAACAGCAACAATTATTTCATTTTTGCTCAAGAATTATTTTATTCTAACCTTTCATCAGTACAAACAATATAAAACAAATAAATCATTCCTACCCGTGAGAAGAATTAGAAACTTGTGAAAGTTAAGTTTTTTGTCCCACTGGACACTGTGCAGACACATTTATAATGCTCACACCAGAGCGAGAGAGCTCAAGGTTGTGATAGCCCGGATAATAAATTTATAAATTTATCAAGAAACAAATGAGACAGAATTTACAGCTAAATACACTGTAGATATAAGTAAATGGCATATAGGTTTTATTTATATTTACCAGACAGGCATCCACATACACTAGTCTGTGTTCATGAAGATATTGTGGGGTCAACTGTTCTCAGTCAATCAGTTATTGTATTAAAAAAAATATACAAGACATTTAATTCCTTCATTACAATATTGATTGATATTTCCTGCCGTGTAAGAGAAGGTCTGATTAGGCCTCTGTTCTAGATGGAAACAACTTCAGCATCTTTCCATAGTTTTTGCTATCATTTCCATGACCAGTTTTAATTCCACTGTCCCAGCCATATTTGCTGGGAAAAAATTGGTTTCGTGTGAGTGTACGGACCCAGATAGCCAGGTTCATTCTCACTCCAAACCTATTGTTTTGGGCTGTACCAAGCAGCTGTTCACTGACAGCAATCATGGATATTGCTCTAAAATCAACTGTAAACTTACTGCTTTGCACCAAACAGTAGGCAGGCATAAGTAGCACATCACTGGAGCATTAAGTAGCTGAAGAGTGGAACATCTCCCTTAAGAAACAGTAGACCATAAGAAAAAATATTGTGTTAGTACAGGTTCAGAGAAACAACCTCAGGAAGTAATTTTTTCTGTTGTTGTCAACAGTTAGGTGAGAAGATTGATATTAAGTTCAAACCAAGAGCCAGTCGTCATAGCTTAGCACGAGCACTAGAAATTGTAAACCTGGCTTTGTCCATAGTTCAAAATTATACCCAAAGTTTTCTAACTTAAGCTACCCATTTTGCCAGACAGAATAACTGTACGTGTCCATGGGGATGGTTTTGGATGCAAAAAATCCTGCCACTACCCTACGTTCCAGCAGATAAGTGACAAGTGCTCTTCATCTCCTCACCACCTGAAACTGCCCAAACACCCAACTGCACTTTACTGAATGAACACTGGTCCCATATTTCAGACCAACATGGCATGTCTTATAATAAAAACGAAATTAATAATTGAATACTTAAAATAATCTACAGTGATATATTTCCAAAAAAAAGTCTTTCTATTTATTTAGAAGTTTTTCAGGAATTTCCAGAGACAGAAAGTTGTTCAGCAAGCCCCTGATTTGCATAAAACTGTCTGAACTCAACATCTCATCTCTAGAATCACAATGCAATGCTATAAAGAATGCCCTGAGCTAGTTAGATTAAATACCAGAGGTTATGACAGACTGCATGACAATAACTGCAGGGCTGCAGTATAAAAAATCACATCAAACACATTTAGAAAGTGTTCATAGAGAGACTAGCACTTCTTTGTTTGTACTCATTTATAGTCTTATAACCATTACAAAGGTGGTATTTCTTGACACCAGCTGTATTTGTTAATGCTAAAAAGGCTTCAAAGAGGAGAGAATGGTTGAAACTGAATTGAAATGTTTCTTTGGCTCCATTTTGAGCTTATTATCATAATATGACATGAATTGTAACTGGATGAAATGTTCAGCAGTGCATTCTTTCCTTGTCATGCTCACAGGCTGCACAAAATGTTACAGTTTGTCTGCAGGGCTGCATTTTATGACCCATGCAGACAATTATGAAGTGTGGAAATGGCAATAGCTTTTGGGAGTGAGTGAAGTGAAGAGGACTTAAGGAAGTTTTATTTCTTATGATACAGTTTTTTTATTTGTAGGTGGCAAATGAGAGTTTTTCCTCTCACAAGTACGCAGTTTTCATTTCTGTCTCCGCTAACCAAAAACATATCTTTAATCAGGCTAATGAACAACAAACCAGAACACCAAAAACACTCACAGTCTATGCTTGTGTTGTGCAGCACTATAGTAATACAGCTGCACAGTTACATGATTTAATTGAAAAGATAAATGGAAAAATTTGTGCTTCTTTGCAAAACCTGATCCACTCCGAGCAACTTCACACGTGCATTGAGGTCGAGGTACAAAAATAAAATATCAGCGCTGAAGCAGGACCTTGAGTGCTTAGATTACCACCCTCCTCCTTGTGTTTCATAGTAAAAAAAACTGATATCTCTCCAGATGAATAAACACAACTGGAAACTGCAAATTAATCTGAAGTTATGGTTTTCAGATGTTCTGTTTAACCACAATCAAGTTGTTTTCTTCCACGAGACAGAAGCAGCAATAAGACTGCAGAGAAGGTTCATCACTGTTATAAGAGCTTAATGATGAAATAAAAAAAAGTTGACTGTGTTGAAGATTAAGGATGTGAAATTATATACCTGCAAATAACAAAATGATCAGTCCATAGTTGAAGTCCACTCTGTGGACACTGGCAGTGATTCAAACTAAACTCTATTTCTGTCCAGCTGGATGTTTACATTAATAGCTTTCAGAGTAATCTATAACATATAAGGACAGATCCATTTTAGTCCAGAGAGTTTATTTAACCCCAGGACTGAAAGATCTCTTGAATATTTTGAATTTTGTAAACCTGGAAAGTGACAGCACCTTAACGCTTCCCATCATCACTGAAAACCCTCAGTCTAACACTTAAAAACTGTATTTATTCAGATTCAGGTATCTGTTCAGATCTGGGTCAGCAGACAGAAACCTGAGATCTTCTAGAGCGCAGTTACATCTTCAAAATCAGCTCAGCTTGAGTTTCTCGCATAAGAAATAATAAAAAGGTTAATAATGTAGAAAGCAGTTTTGCTTATTTTTTATATGACTTTAAAAGTGTCCAATAAATATATTAAACAGATGGATTAGTGAGAGTTATTTTAGTTGTTCTCCTGACTCGTGTTTAAAGTGCAGGTGTGGATTTCCAATCCTGCATTTAAACTAAAGTAAACCACATTTGCAGCTTTGGAAATTTGTGTTTTCTCCATATATACATTACTCCATACAGAAATATGCTGACACTAAAATAACTAAAATTACAAAATACAGTAATTGTTTTATGGAAATGTTTAATAAAATATTTATTAGCAGTGCAGGCATAAATAAAAAGATGTTTAAATGTATTTAATGATTTTGCTCACATTGATCGTCACTGCTGTTGTTTTGAAAGCTGTCATGGCCCGCTCTTTGGTTAGGGTTTTGTGTTTGCTCTTGAGTTCTGTTTGTTCCCTTTTTACACCATGCCTTGCCCGCGTCCTTTGTTAGTGGGTTAGTGGTCTTCGTCTCTGTCTGTGTCTGTCGTGTCTCAGTTTGGTAGCCTGCTTTGTTCCCCCTGTCTCGTGCACCTTAGTTATGCCCCTGTCCTCTTGTCTTCCCTCCACTGGTTGTCTCTGTTAGGTCTCCCCCGCCCTGTCCACCTGTCGTGTGTTCATTGGTTTGTCTCTGTGTATTTAAGTCTCGTCTTCTGTGTTTCTCGTTGTCGCGTCGTACTGGTTTCCCCGTGTGTTCTCCTCTCGTGCTCCCAGCAATTTCATGGTTTTGGTATCTCTCTTGTTTTCGGCAAAATAAAGCCTCATAAACCTCAGTCGTCTCAGCGGTCCTGCATCTGGGTCCACACCACACTCCCAGCATGGCGTACCATGACAAAAGTGATGTATTTGTCACTGATGATGATGATGGTGGTGATGATGGTGGTTGAGGTCTGGTTCCCAGTTTGGTGGATGACAGAGCAGCTGCTCACAGCTCTAACCTTGGTCCCGGATATTTCTGACAGCTGATCCATGCAGAACAAAGATTGCTTTCACATCATTGAACTCTTTGTCTGAAATGTTGATTTTAAATTTAATGCACATTATCTCAGCAAATGATAAATTGATTTTTTTTTTATTAGTAAACAGAGAAGAGGAAACTCATTATATGTAGAGAAAGAAGACAGACAGCTGCTGGTTTTATTCGCAGCAAAAATGAGGTTCATCAGACCAGGCAATGTTTTTTCAGTCTTCTGTTGTTCAGTTTTGGTGAGCCTATGTAAGCTGTAGCTTCAGTCTCCTGTTCTTAGCTGACAGGAGTGGCACCTGGTCTGGTCTTATGCTGCTGTAGGTTTGATGACTCAGGGTGTTTCAAGGTTGGATGTGTTGTATATTCAGAGATGCTCTTTTGCATACCTTGGCAGTGACAAGTGGTTATTGAACTTACTGTTGCCTTCCTATCAACTCAAAGCAGTCTGGTAATTCTCCTCTGACCTATAGCTTTAACAAGGCGTTATTTCCCAAAAACTACTGGATATTTTCTCTTTTATCAAACCACTCTCTGTAAACTGTAGAGATGGTTGCGCAGGAAAATCCAAGTAGATCAGCAGTTTCTGAAATACTCTGACTTGCCCATCTGGCACCAACAGCAATGTGATGTTCAGAGTCACTTAAATCACCTTTCTTCCCAGTGGTGATGCTCAGTTTGAACTTCAGTAGGTGACCTTGACCATATCTACATGCCTAAATGCAATAAGTTTCTTCCATGTGATTGGCTGACCAGAAATGGGCATAAACAAGCAGTTGAAAAGGTATACCTAATGAAGTGGCCAATTATTATTCTTATTTGGCTGCAGCCCAAGTTCAAGGAGACAAAGCAGAAGCTCAGTGTTGCTGCTGTGACAGTGATAGTCCTTTTAAAAAGCCAAAATGAGACAAAACCAAAAATTATGATCTTTAAGGAAGAACTGAGAGATGTGTATAAATAGTTCCAAAATTTCCATTCCCACAGTTTTTGTTTTTGTTGTTTGTTTTTTATTAGCATTTTCCATATTTTCTGAAATTAAACTGTAAATATAAAGTTTCCCCTTTTTTCCTCTTTGCTTTTGGTTAGTTTTGTCCTCATATCTCCAGCTGGTGCTAACACTGAATTTACCCCCACCCCTCATGTTTTTAATGCCCCTGTACCTCTGTGCACATTAGACTGAGACAGTCACAAACACAGAAATTCTCACACAAACCTACAGATCCAAAGTTCTGTGGAAAAATTTTGTTCTGCAGCATCTGATGTAATATTTTATGTAATATTATACAGTGTTTTACTGTAGCTTCCTGCAGGATGTTGCTGTTTCAACTGTTTTAGGAGCGACTGCAACATCTCAGGCGGCCTATAGGGTTTGTAACTGTGAGCGACTCCTCTTCATATGATACCAACAACAGCTGCTGCTCCGTCCTGTACTATCCTGTCTCCCATCCGTGGCCCGTGTCCATGTGTGGAGTCAAAAGGTGCTATTTAAGGGAGGGGGCGGGAAGAGTGATGAATCATGTATACATCTGTGGTCACAGTGGTTCACTGCAGTTATGTTTGAGTTGTTGGGATTGGAATACTTTTTCCATGAGGCTAGAAGTTAACCAGGCCAGATTTTTGATGAGCTGAGAGATTTGAGAGATTCAAGTTTCAGAAACAGTAACACTGGTCACATTATTGACATTATCAGCACTTTTTAGAATTCCTGTCAGATGATGTTATTGAAGATGTAGATAAGCCACTTTCTGCAGCAAAAGACTGACAAAACAGAGACAGAGAAAGTGTGGTTAAATCATGACTTTTTTATTCTGAGAATGAGTTTTTTTTTTTCTAAAGAAGTATCTTAACTACTTTAAGGGTAACATTCTAGGACTTAAAAATCAGATTAATGAAAATAAAATGTTCACAATGAGTTAAATGATGATTCTGATGATGATTCTACTCCAACCAACACCTGCATACAAAATCCTGAAAACCATAGTCCACCCTATTATTTAGTAGCTTGTAGACCTACCTTTAGCAGTATTAACTTAAAATAATTGTTTTCTGTATGACTTTATCAAACTCTCATATTATTGTGGAGTAATTCTGGCCCACTCTTTACTACATTGCTTCAGTTCATTGAGGTTTGTAGCTGTTCATTTTTGCACAGCTCTCTTTATGTCCCTCCACAGTATTTCAGCCAAGCTGAGATCTGGACTTTGACTGAGGACTTTCCATCTCCTTAATTCTTTTCTTTTTCAGCCATTCTGTTGTAAATTTGCTTTTGTGCTTGGTGTCATCATCCCATTGCGTGACCTGATTCTGGGTCAAGCTTTAGCTGTCGGACAGATGGCCTCACACTTGACTTCAGAATACTTTGGTATGCAGAGGAATTTATGGTGGACTCAATGACTGCAAAGTGTCCAGGACCTGTGACTGCAAAACAAGCTTAAACATGACCAGTCCACCACCATGCTTGACAGTTGGTATGAGGTATTTGTGCTGATACACTGTAATTAGGTTTTCCCAAATGCAGTCCTGTGCATCATGGTCAAACTCAAACACCTCCACTTTGGTCTCGTCTGTCCAAAGGACATTGTTCCATAAGTCTTGTGGTTTGTTTGGATGCAATTTTGCAAACCTAAGCTGTGCTGCCATGTTCCTTTTATCCAAAAGAGGCAAGCCTTCTATATGAGCAGTACTTGTTTAGACTTTTTCCAATTTTACTGTCATGAACTTTAACATTTAACATCCAGCTTTACCTTCTTAATTCATATGGCAGCATTGAGGGTTTACTTAGTATTTCACAAGACAGCATAGAGCTCTGTGAAGACTTTCTTTTTCACAGGACTGTAGCACGTACAGGGCCTATTCTGCTTTCACCTATGTTTAATTAGGTCTAGGCATTAGAAATGCTGCCCTTAAAATACACAGCTTTTGTTGTAATAGTTACCAGAGAAACAGCTGTTAGTTAGTTGAATGGAATGTTGGGTTTTGGTTTAGACTAAGAAACAAACAGTTGTCTCAAAGAAAAAGTCCTGATCCAAGTTGGCCTGTCTATCCACTCCAACCTCCTCCCAGTGTAGACTTTGTGGTTTAAATTATTTCCTCTCCAACTTTTCTTTTGTCATTATTTAGATGGCCACTACATAGTTCTGTCACCATGAAAAACTCATAAGCTGCTAGCACAAGCAACCTATGGGGTGTTTTTTATGGCAAAACAGTCTTTGCTAAAAGTTGCTTTGTAATGGGGCGTTTACTCCAAATGTGAAGCAAAGTTTGCCACGTGTTATTCATGTGGACCCATTTGCATCTGATATGCTCAAATATTCCCTGTTGTAGGCATAGGTGTAACTGTGAGCTACAGTAGTATATTTTCAGAATTCACCACAAACTCCTTCAGTTTTGCTCACTTCTCTCCGAGCTCTCACAGAGTTGAACAATACGGATTACATTTCTGCTTCAAGATGAAATACGAGACCAAACCGTATTATCTTAATTAATATCAGCAAACTAACAACAACAGTTCTCACTTTTAAAAAATAAATTGTGAGCTTAAGCTTTTGAAAGACACCGAGATCACAGCACAATAGGTCTTTGTGTATAAGAGGGATAATTAAATTTGTAAAAGAAGTTTCAGTGCTTGTATGAAGACAGATTCTGGGGGAAAAAGAGCCAGTGCTAGGAGTTTAAGACCCTGTCCTTCACTCAAAAAAGGGAACAATCTCTTTTCAAATATGCTTTGGAAGGACAAAAGGACAAAGCTAGTATTTAAAAAAGATCATGTGCAACTGCCACAGCTCAGAGCTCATGCTGAGGATCTTTGAACCTGGCACCACTCATTATCATGTGTGAGCCAGGAACAAAGATCACCGTCTCTGTTTATAACCACATGTCCACATCGCTTCAAAATTCTGCAAACAAACCAGGGAGGCCTCGGTGTTCATACCTTAAAGATTTATAACTTGGCCTATTTGAGCTTCATTCACATTTACAGCTAAATAGCTAAAGAATAGATGTCAAGCGTGCATCATCACTGACATCCAAAATCATTACACTTAAAAGCAGGTTATCTTGTATTTTATAAGTATTTTTACACCAGATTTGTGTGTGAGATTGTTTTATACTGGAAGAAAAGGTTAGTTTTTCTCTACAACAAAACATACGGTGAATCACATCAGTGCAATATATTGTAGTCACTTTACCTGGTATTTATTTAGTTATCCATCAATGTCCATATACTGTACATACCCATAGGCCCATACTGTACACACTTATAGTTTCTGTAGCTTTATAGTTTTATTCCACTAAGTATTTTTTTAAATATTTTTAGTTTCTTATTTATCTTTGTCTTATCTTATCTTATCTTATCTTATCTTATCTTAGCTTATAACTGTGTGGGACAGAAAATGCTTTAAGAAATGATTGTGTGTGTGTGTGTGTGTGTAATTCACGGTCAAGCGGATTATTTGTGTAATCACTACAGGCTATAGTCACCCAGTTTTAAGTAGATAATTTTAGATTCTTTTGTCTCAGCCCAGTTAGTGATCTTCTTATTTGTTTTATTTATTTTTTCACAAGTTTTACCATGCAAACTTTTATTAGTAAAAGCTGTCGGATAAAGTTAAGTCAGTAGATTCTTGAGATTGAAGGGGATTATTTTTCGTGCTTTAGAAACCTGGTGGAAAATATATATGACATAACATTTTTAAAGCATACAGTAGGCTTTTTCTGAAGCTTTATGAACATGAAAATCCTGCTGAAATGTTTAGTGTCTGCAAACACAAAAATAATAAGCTGCTATCTTAAATACCCTGTGTGTATTGAAGGTATGAATTGCGGTAAAGCTGAACATTATCACAGAATCTGTAGACAATATTGCAGACCAGTTGCACAAAAAGATTTATGTACATATTATGTATGCATTTTCACCCCTATCTTTTAGTCTTTTTATTGTTTTTATCTCATATAAAACAAGAAGCAACAACTCTCATCCATTCTTTGTACATGACTAAAACACTACAATACCAAAATCTTTACAAAATCTCAAGACCCATAAACCTTTTAGCTATATCCAGGACCCCTCCCCCTGCATAACATTTCTACTGTTTGTTTATTTCAGACATCCTCTATCCTCCACGTATCACCTCCTCCTCTCAGTCGCCTCACTGCTCTAGCAGTTTGCAGACCTCAACTCATTGCGAGCATGAATAAGATTCCCCAGTTGCTTTGTGGGCAAAATACAGCACGTGTGAAGTGCAGCAATGAATGCTGGGGGCCACTATAAACCCAAACCCAACCCTGAGCTGAGCCTCATTTCTGCAAAGGACACATGCACCTGTCATTCACAACTACCGGCCCACAGGGACACAGAGTTTGTCCTCTAGTGAGCCTCAGTTGGATTTAGAAAAGGTGTTGGTATTCAGTCAGTGTTTGGTGTGTTGTGTGCTGTTAGAGATTAGCAGAGCACTGCTCATCTGTCAGTAGGAGTGGAGTGACTTTGAAGTCACCGTAAAACAATACAGGGATTAATTTAAAGGCTGGAGTTTTGCAGATGTGCTTATGCAAAGTGAAACATTGATTGATTTGAGTTTCCAAAGGCACACTGTGGCAGATGACTTTTTAACTATGAAAAAACTGTGATGGGTTTGGTGATGCCAAAAAGTGTAAGAAAATGTAGTTGCTTTTCAATTTTATAGCATATTTAAAAACTACAGGAGATGGCCCAGAAGTGTTTTCTATTGGTCTGCTATACAAAAACTAAGCATTTAAAAACTGTGTCCTTACTTTTTGACAAAGGGGCTATTATAAGATGCATAAGGCCCCAGGACAACATAAAAATGCAACTGAAATAACACAATTTATGAAAATGAAATATGGTAAATAATGGTAAATACAAAGAATACAAGGATGATTCACAGGACAGAAGGACCCAAATCACCTGTCAGTGAGGCAAGTTATTCACATGAGGAGCAGAAAAAAGCCCAAAATCAGCTCAAAACATCTTATTAAAAGTATATTAACTACAGACACAAGGAAATACATACATGTAGGAGTATTACAAATTGTAGAAACAATAAATTAACCAAGAAACTGGTTTAACATGTTAACTGTAAAAGTAACAAGATAATCTGATAAATGATGAGGGGAAACAAGAGTATGGGGTCAGGGTCCCAGCTCAAAATGGGCTTTTGGAGGGTGAAACCCTTTAGAGCCATGTCATAAGTATGGACTTAGCCATCATGTCACCCACTGGTTAGTGAAGTCCTATCGTGAATCCTTATGCTGAGTGTTTTCCTTGTCGCCACCTTGGCGATTTGAAAACAGACATGACAGCCAGTAGTGGAACTTAGCCGTTAGTCAGTGATCATAGCCTGAATAATCTTTCTTTGTTTACAAAATGGACTTCAGATTTAATTCAGAAAGTCAAAGGATAACTTGACTGGGAACAGATGTGGCAGAAAATGAGAAAGGAACCTAACAAAGATTGTAAAGCCAACAGGAATGAAGTACGACCAAAATAGGAAGTGACAGAAAAGAAATCCAAATCCATGATACTACTGAAGAAACACCAGTCTATAATCAATATCACAGTTAGTTGAGGCTTTTTGTCAAACTGTATACATACATACATACTGAATTGCCTTAATCTAGTCTTCACTTTGTGTTTTCTCTCTGCAGTGGATAATTAAGTCTTTCCCTCTTCTTTCAGGTGCTGTGTGCTGTGTTAAACTGAAACCACCAAAAACATATTCAGCTATCTTCACACATCGATCTAAAGCTGTCAGTCCACCCCACTAAACATTTTTTGTCCCCTGAAGAAGATCAAACCAACGGGTTTGTGCATTTCACCATAAAAGTAAGTCTCTTTGTGGGTCAATTTAGCAAACCCAATTATTAAATAAAAGATACCCTGAAACTAATTAAAAACACAATCCACAGTCAAACAATGGCCCCCAAGAAGAAGGCCACTCGTCAGAAGAAGTCTGCTATAGAAGCCATTTCTCAGGTTGCCATTGAGACTGCATCTGCCACCTTGAAGGTAGAGAACCGTGGGGATGGGGTTGTGGTGATGGAGAGTGGGGTGAAGAAGATTGAGCAGATGGCGGCGCTGGATATCGCTCAGCTGAACAGCCTCAACCTGCCACTGCCCCCGCCCGTCATCAAGCCTGGAGAGAGAGGCCTCGGCCTGGGCAGCGAGCTCACACGACCCCTGCATGGCAACGCACTGCTGGAGGAGCTCAGCAAGATGCGCCAGGAGAAGTTAGTTGTGCTACTGAATGCTAACTCATATCATAAAACACTTACTGGTGTGATACAGACACAATAAAATATAATAGTAGTGGTATGCGATTATGTTTTGGGTCACTCCATGAAAAGCAACTGCTGCAGCCCACCTGAACTCCTAGATCAGCTGATTTTATTGGACAGTAAATTTAATTCAAAATCAGAATACTTTATTAATCCCAGGGGGGTGATTGCAATTCATATTTGATGAAGCCATTTAAAATTTTACCTTCATTCTATGAAACTTTTCCGAGTTACGGACCCTCATAGTGTATAGTAGTGGGTTGATGCTTTGAAAATTTCCTTATTTTTTCCTGAATTTTTGCACCTTCTGTGATCCAGGCCTTTCTTCATGATCACAGAAGGTGCAAAAACTTCCTCAGTGCCTAAAGTTGTTTGATAACTGTGATCTATCCAAACTACTACAAAATTCATGTGAACACCAATGTTGGTACTCCATAGCCATAAGCTAAATTCAGAGTGTAAGCTCTTACTGTATTTAAAAGTTATTTCAACACAATGGAACTCTCAGCTAGAAGTCAAGCCTGGTGTCAAAAGACAGGTAAAAAGGCGACCATTCATATGATATCACTTGCTTCAGCCAGCCAGCTATCTCACGTGATGATATGATGCTTGAACATGAATTCAAATGCACTTTTTGCAGTTTTCTCTAGTCAGTCAACAGAAAACAGATCAAACATCTAGGATACCAAAGTTTGTTTCTGCTCCTCTATGTCATAGACACTAAATTAGTGCAGTTTTGCTGTTGAAAATAATACTATATCAAATTGTATTAAAGTTGGTTGTAGAGAAATTATACTGAACAAACACAAGATTTTTGGCTCGTTAGACTAGGACGCTGGAACTGAGTTTAAAACTGACTTGGGTGCAGTTTTTGACAGATATTAAATGTGTTTTTTTGTGTCTATCTCTGGTACTCAAGAAGTTATGAAAAATAATGTAAATTCAACTATCTCTTAGTACCTTGAGGGTCTGTAACTCTAAAAATGTTCTCAATATGAAGTTAAAATTATGTATGGCTTCATCTTAAATACTAAAGTTATTATACAAAATAAATCAGGCGATGTGGGTAAGATGAGATTTGGTTGATTTCATTTGGAATGACCCTTTATTCAATACTGCACTATTGTATATAACTACTGCACAAGAAAATTTCAAAACCTCTTTGATTAGTACTTTTACCTTTTTGGCACAATATCATTTCAGTAGGCTACAGTGATCCAGCACATTATAACTCAACACATTTAATGAACGATACATGAGATTAATACAGCTATGCATGACAAAACAATCCTGATTCATACAATTATGGTGTGATAAAACTGTGTTACTGTCATGACTCGTGGGTGCGATCAGAGCTCAAACGCGGGACGCAGAGGAAAAGTTAACAGTCTTTATTTAACAAGGGTGAATATGCTCGCTGGGAAACAGGACAGGAAGCTTGCGACGTCAGCGGCAGGCAGGGATGAGAGCTCGGCCGGAGCTCAGGGCAAATGCAGAAGCGGTAGAACAGCTGCAGACAGCAGTGCAGGCACACTCACTCTCCTTTTCTCTCGCTTCTCCGAGGACGGACTGGCGACGAGCGGTGCTCGCCGCAGAGCTTGAGACCTGCTCCCCAGACTGCCAGTTGATGAGCGGCAGGTGGGGCGATCTGGTCTCCAGGTGAGACGAGGTGGTAATCAGGGCAGACCCCCACACCTTCCTGGAGAGCGATAGGCAGGAGAGAGGAGAGGGAGGAGGTCACGACCCCGACGCCTCACGTCCAGCAACCTAAGCACCGTATAAGCAGGCTCACCATCAATGACCCGGGGTGGTGGAGGGGAGCTGGACGGAGGGCACAGCGGGCTGGACCGAACAGGCTTGATCTGCGAGACATGAAACACGTTATGAATTTTCATGCTCTTAGGCAGGGCTAACCGCACAGTCACAGGATTAATAATGTCTTTAATGATGAATGGACCGATATAGCTGGGGATAATTTGTTTTGCTTGAGGGTTCGCAGCAAGGCTGCCTTGGTGGACCTCCAGAGCTGCTGACAGCGTCGGATGTGGAGCTGGACCCATGGGACGACAATGTCAGCTTCCTGAGGGGGGAGAAGAGGTGGCTGAAAGCCCAGGGTAACCTCAAATGGAGAGAGACCTGTGGCTGAGGACGTGAGCGAATTGTGCGCATATTCCACCCAAGCCAGATGATCACTCCAGGTGTCCTGGTTCTCTGCCACCACGCACCGTAAAGCTGCCTCCAGCTCCTGATTAAGTCGTTCCACCTGCCTGTTAGTCTGGGGATGAAAGCCAGAAGAGAGACTAACCTTGGCTCCAAGCGCCGAGCAAAACTCCTTCCACACGCGAGAGATGAACTGGGGGCCACGGTCTGAGACAATGTCCTGAGGGATCCCATGAAGGTGGAAGACGTGCTCAGTGAGGAGCTGGGCGGTCTCCAAGGCGGTAGGAAGCTTGGGGAGAGCTACAAAGTGGGCCGCCTTGGAAAAGCAGTCGATGATGGTTAGTATGGTGGTATTACCAGAGGAAAAAGGCAAGCCGGTGACGAAATCCAGAACGATGTGAGACCATGGCCACCTAGGTGTGGGAAGGGGCCGGAGCTCCCCGACAGATGGCGTGGAGGGCATCTTGCTCCAGGCGCAGACAGGGCAGGCAGCAACGTATTCATGCACATCTCACAGCAGAGTGGGCCACCAGAACATGCGACGAAGGAAGGATGCAGTGCGGGAGCTGCCCAGGTGACAGGTGAACTTGGCCGTATGCCCCCAGTGGATGACTTTCCCTCTGACCACCAAAGGGACATAGAGATGGTTGGGGGGTCCATTTCCGGGGTCCGGCTCATCCTGTTGGGCGCGCCGCACCAAGGTCTCGACCTCCCAAGTTAGTGCCCCAACGATGCATGAAGGCAGCAGAATGGGCTCATTATCTGGGGAGTCAGAGGGAGAAAACTGGCGGGAGAGCGCATCAGGTTTGATATTCAGTGATCCAGGCCAGTAGGTAATGCAAAAGTTAAAGCGGGTGAAAAACAGAGCCCACCTGGCTTGATGGGAGTTTAATCTTTTGGCAGTCCGTAGGTAGGAGAGATTTTTGTGGTCCGTCCAGATGAGGAAGGGGTGCTCCGCGCCCTCCAGCCAGTGTCT
>VUQH01090878.1:0-11037 GCA_015106775.1 Etroplus canarensis
GTTAACACCCCAGCCTGGCCCGACAGAGAAAGAGAGGGAGCTTAAGGAGAAGAGAAAGAGAGAGTGGATGAACACCAGAGAGGGGAGGGGGAACCATGACACACTGGTTTTCATCTTCAGAAGGTGAAGATGTCTGTTCTCCTAGTAACTCATACTCATGACCAGCCATTGAGCTACATAAAATGCAGCATTCAGCATTACTTGAATCACGGAAACTTCCATGGCTTGGTCATCCACATACACTATATGTGCCAAGGTATTGGGCCGCGTACATTTTATACCTACAGCAGCTTTTATGACATCCAGTTCTAAAGCCATAGACATTATGGAGGCTGTCCCCCCTTTGCAACTATAGCATTTTGCATTCTTCTAGGAAGGCTTTCCACAAGGTTTTGGTGTGTCTGTGGGAAATTTTGCCCATTCATCTAGAAGAGCATTTGTGAGATCAGACACATATTTTAGATGAGAGTGCTTGGCTTGAAATTTCTGTTCTAGTTCATCCTTAAGGTGTTCAACGGGGTTAAGGTCAGGGTCTGTGTAAGCCAGTTCTTTCATACAAAACTCATCCAGCCATGCCTCTGTAGATGTTGTAGTGTGCACTGGGATATGGTCATGTTGAAAGAGAAGAGGGCCTTCCCAAACTGATCCCACAAAGCTGGAAGCACAGAATTGTCCAAAAATTGCCTTTACTGAAACTAAGCAGCCCAGGTGAACCCCAGAAAAAAACAACCCAATAGCATCATCCCTTCTCCACCAAAATTTATATTATACATGGTGCAGTCAGGCAGGTAACATAAACATAACATGTTTTCCACTGCTCCAATGCTTTAAACCAGTCCATCCAATCTTTGCCATTATTCTTGGTGATGTAAGGTTTGCGTGCAGCTGCTCGGCCACGAAAGCCCATATCATGAACGTCCCGATACACCGTTTTTGTACTGATGACAGAGGAGGTTTTGAGCTCTGCAGTTACTGAGTCAGCGGAGCTTTGGTGACTTTTATGCACTATGTGCCTCAGCTCTCAGCAACCCCACTCTATAATTTTACATGATCTCTCACTTCATGGTTGAATTGCTGTGGTTCATAAACACTTCCGCTTTGCAATAATACCACTTATAGTTGCTGGTAGAATACCTAAGAAGAACACCTAAGAAATTTCACAAATGACGTTTTGCAACAATGGTTTTTACAATACCGCCTTGATATTCAGTGAGTTCTTTAGAACTGCTGATTCTACAGGAAATGTTTGTAAAGGCAGACTAGAGTGTATCTTCTTCAACCATTTCTACACGCTGTGTTATTACTTTACAAAATCTATTTTTTTCTTTACACAAACATGCACAATTATATTTCTTTCTTCAACCTCGGAGATGTCTGCCAAACATTTTCTATGTTCCTTTGGAACATTTCTCTTGGTTATTTCTAACTTGCATGCTCTGGGACATGCTGGGACAAGGCAAATCTTTATACAAAAGACAATTTTCTCTCAGGAAATCTGGTTTGTATGAGTTAGTATAATCAAATACGTGGTCCATTGGGGACATACACTGATTAGTTTTCTTAGTGTTAGAAGAGCAGATTGTTATCCCATATTTGTCAATTCAGTGCACAGCTGGATACAACAGCTGGTTTTAACAAGTCAGTAATTGAACAGAAGATGCAGCATGTTAAACAACTCTTTGTGAGAGCCTAACTGTCCACTTGATAAAAATTCATGCAACAGACATATGTGAATATGACATTATTCTTCTCAGCTAACTGTGAGCAATACAGCAAATAAGTGCAGTATCCAAAATGCCCAACTATTACTTTCTTTAACTGATTACTTTAAACTCCTTTGAATGATGGTGGCTTGATCACAATGATTTGAAAAACAAAGTAGCTGCTGATGTGGCAGTCCTTGATGGAACATGTGTTTTCGTGTGTTTCTGAACAGAGACAACAAATCTCAGCAAAGATAAGGATATCTGTCAAACATGACTCCCTATTGTCTTTATCTTGTCCTTCAATATACCAAAGTACAGCTAATGTTTCACGGTCTTTCCTTTCGTCTTAGCTTTGTTTTTACCTTAAATTTTGGAAATGAACACGTTCCTTTTTTTTGGCAACAATGTACTATAAATGTATGTTTTGACAGTTCTACTTGCTAAGTCTGTGCTATGCAGTGGACACCGATAAGATACATTGTGAGAGACATGTCAGTTCAAGGAAGAGGTTAACAGAGGTAAAGCTGGGACAGGCCCAAGAAACAACCATCAGAAAACAGATAAGCTCCAAATCAGATGCATGAGAAAGCAGCAAAAACTTGCCAGGTTTTCACTAAAACATTTTTTGCTATAAATATGAATATTTTTGTAACAGTCCCTTTCTTCTTTGATAAAAAGTTCACATATTTGCTGCCAACAAACAAAAGGAATCAAATGATATTAACTACTACCTCTCCACTCTCAGGGTTGACACACCCAAGTAATTTACAGGGAGAACATTTTGCCTTTTAATATGCAAATTCTGTACATTCTGCAAGTTATTGCACATTTGTAAAAGAAGTCACCATAAACATTTTAAAAAACAGGTCTTTTTTGGATGTATATTACGTATGTATATGTAGGTAAATCCTTGAATTAAAGCTGAACACCTCACTTTGAATGACATTCAGAAATGAAACTTCCTGTGCTCTCACAGGTCGGCTGAGATTTTAAAAGATTAAGAAAAAAACACATTCACACAGAAGCCACATAATTTCTTTAAGCATTGAAACCTTACCAGAAATCCATGTCATTCTGGAAATTTTTTTTACACCTGATGCCAGGTTTTACCTTCATTACAATAATGTCACACTTATGACTCGTACTGTATGAAAACATTTCCAGTGAAGCTTTTTTAAGTAAGCAATATAATAGCACAACAGACTGGATTAAGGCAACCAAATACAAAACTATGCGGATAGTGAGCAGTGATACTTCTGATGACTTGGAATTACTGGTTGACAGAAGTTGCGTAATGCATACCAGGAAATACACCATGTACTGACTGAGGCCAGTGAAACACACGGGGGATGTTCAGAACGGGCAAAAACAACACAAGCACAAACAAGCACAGCAATACAAACAAACACTCAATAGAGAAACTGTGAAGGAAATCATATGAGTGTTCATGCACACACTGAAAAACAGCTGTTTGTGTTCCAAAAGTGTATACAAGCACACACGCACACAAAGGCACATTCCAGTTTGTGCAGCATATCGTGACGCACTTCAAGGCCTGACAGATTGGCAGCATTTCAAAAGGGAAATCCAGGGCACAGCGGGGCATACTGCTTTTATCATGCCCTTCATGGACAGAGTTACCTCAGATGAACTTTCTATTACCTCATTCTCTGAATTGCTTTTATGTTACGCTTATTTGATTCTGTCTAATGCATATAATAATGTATGAGTTAAAAATAAAAAATGTGCAAAATGTGTAAAATACACAAACAGTTTAGTCTCACCCCATGTGTGCACAATGTGAGTTTTAGCTAAACACCATCTTCATTATAAGTAACCTAACTGAAAAAGGCCATTTGCTTGTCAGTAGCCGGTTCCTCTTGTCATGATTTAGGATGAATACTTCCCATCGTTGGTTTTTTTGCACATGCTCCCTGAAAAATAGGTAGTGTATGCACATTCTACATTATGCCTTAGCAATTAACAGAATAACAATTTGAAAGAACAGGTGAACCATACTAAACAGAGTCACAAAAAAAGGTTTTTTTGGTACAAATTGACCTTGATAAACTAGCAATTATTTTGTGACTATGTCACTACTTTTGGAGGTTATTGCTTTGTGTAGCAATTATATATAAAATGTGACTTTTTAATGTCTTTTCTTCTGGTAACTTAACCTAGGATTCACATCTGGGTTGAATAAGGTGAATTCTGTATATGGGAATTCTCAGTCACATGTTACTCGAAGAAATGTCAATAAATCTTTCTGTGGGAGCTTCTAATCAGTAGGAGGGCACTTTTCCTTAACAAAGAAGTCAAGGTCATTGTATGAATAAAAACAGCTGGTCCTTCACCCTAAATGACTGTATAAACAATATAATCTATCTGAGCACCTCAGATGAACTTTTTAACAAACACTGTTCAGCTGTTTATGATGTGATAATGCGATGGTAAAGGTTTTTTGAGGTTTAGGCATCAAAATAGTGTAGTTTTATGAAAAAGGGGTCAAGGGTCAGGTTATAAAAATAAACTGCTTTGTTAAGGTTGAAGTCTGTCGTGGCTGCAATAATAAATATACCACGGGATTCTTAATGTTTGCATTTTTGTCTTTTATTGAAACCAAATTATTTACAGTATTAAAATAAAGTCTAATTCTTTTGAACATAGTGAGTTCAGAATTTTTCAAAATGATGTTCTATGTACCTTTGGCTGCTCCCTTGTATTCTCCCAAAGTGTCGCCACAGCAGATTAATCTGATTTGGTAATTTGGCAGAGGTTTTACACTAGATGCACTTTCTGATGAAACCCTCCATAGTGAGAGGGGATTGTGCCCCAACCTGGAATTGGAATGTAAACCACTATATTAACAGGGACACAAAAATGATATTTTATACAATTCTTTATTTAACATGGCCACCAATTCTACCTATACAGAGTTAGAGTCCATAATTTTAAAATGACGCATGCCTCTGTACACCACCACAATGGACTTTAAATCAAACAATTAAAATGTGAAAAAAATGCAGATGTTTAGCCTTAATTTAAGGTTAATTTTATGAATTACAGACAGTTCTATTCATAGTGCCTCATTTCAGAGACTTTAAAGTAATGGGATAAACTAACATAATTTTAAATATAAGTAATGTTTTTAATACTTGGATAAAAATCCTTGCAGTCAATGACTGCCTCAAGTCTAAAACCAGTGGACATCGCCAGATGCTGAGTTTTCTCTCTTGAGGTGATCTGCCATCTCAAGGGAAGAGCTGCCTTCAGTTTCTGCTTGTTTGTGGGTCTTTCTGCTTTCAGTTTTGTCTTCAGTAAGTAAACATCATGCTCTTTTGGATTGAGATCAGGTGACTGGCTTGAAGAAGACATTCATTTCGAAGAAATCCCATTTCTTTGCCTAGAGAAACTCTTAGGTTGCTTTTACAGCATGTTTTGGGTCATTATCCATTTGCACTGAAAAGTGTTGTCCAATCAATTTTCCAGCATTTGGCTGAATCCGAGCAGAGAGTATTGTCCTGTACACTTCAGAGTTCATCATGCTGCTTCTATCAGCAGTCACATCCTCAACTAGAAAAGCACTCAGATAGCGCAGACCTCTGCCAAGCACACGCAGACACTGTGACATCATGCTTTCTTTTGTACATGCGCGTCACTTCAGGGATGGAGACTGTTCACCCTGGAGTCTGATGGCGGTCACATTTAAATTATAAAGTCATGATCCCATCACCCGATTCTTCCCAAAATTTAATCATTTCTTCCTTTTATGAAGCCAAATCCATAAAGAAAATTTCAGCTAAATCCGTTCATAAGTTTTTAAGTTATTTTGCACACAAACAAACCAAGCTCAGTCCTTGACGGAGGTAAAAAGTGCTACTGACCAGGTTCCATTGGGAGCCATACCATTAACTCTAACATGTTTAACAGATAATGTGATACCCTTCAGACTGAGACTTGTTTCTTTCATTCTCCATATTTTTCTTTTCCCATCATTCTGGTACAAGTTTCATTTGTTGAAAGTATTTATTTAGTTAGTTAGTTAGTTATTTTCCTACGACTAGTCTAGGTCTTTTCAAATTTTTTCTAGCAAAATCTAATCTGATCTTCCTGTTCTTGAGTGTACTGCGCACCAATTTGAATTATGTTGTAAACTTTCTACATTTACATTCAATCCTCTTAACTGTCGACTTTGACAATGATACACCTACCTCTTTGAGAATGTTCTTGACTTGGCTAGATGTTGTCAAGGAGTTTTTTTAAGCAAGCAGTTGTCCTCTGTGGTTTTTCCGGGCTTATGTTGTTGCTGAGCTGGTCAGGGCATTCCTTCTTTTTAAGAATGTGCCAGATTGATGTTTTTTGCTATCTCTCTCTGATGGCTTTTCTCAGCTTAATAATAGTTTCCCTCACTCGCATCGGACCTCATATTGAAAGTTTCAGTGAGCAACTCCTAATATTTCCTGCTTACTATGTCATGGAAAAAAAACAAGGGAAAAGGACAATAGATTGTCAGTCTGTTGTCTCATTACTTTTGAGGGACTTTTGAGGGACTGTGTATAGAAATGGCTGTAATTCCTAAATGGTTATTGCAATTCTGTTATTAAATACCCTGAATTAAAGCTGAAAGTCTACTCACTGATCACATTTTAACAGTTTGATTTAAAACCAACTGCAGTGGTGTGGAGAGGCAATATTGCAAAGAAAGGTGTCTTTGTCCCAAAACTTGGGAACCTAACTGTAACTAGAAGAAATAACCCCTAAAAGAGCCGTAGTTACAAATGTGACCTTTTGACCTCTTTTCTTATTCTTAAGGTGGCCAAACACTAATCCTGGCAGTATTATATATGCATAGTAGGAGTAGGCAGGGTGATAGGATTGTCTGGGCTATTTCTGCTGACTTGATCAGGCTTATGTTTGTATACTACACTTGTACAGCATGCTTACCTTGCTTGCCTTAATCCAATCTGGTTTAAGTTACATGAGGAAGGATTTAACACGATAAGAATTCAACCTGATGATCCAGAAGAGCAGCTGTTTCTCTACTGTTTCACATGAATGTTACTCTTAAGAGCATGGAGGATTTTTAACCATGCTCTGGGACTTTTAAAAAAATCAGTGACAACCCCACTACAAACATCTATCCGTATTGGCCTAGTTTCAGATGATACATAATGTGACACACTAGAACTGGTGGCAAACAATAGAATAAATACTCAATAGATATTCTAAGCTTCACTCTGCTTATCCATATGCATGTTTTATTCTATAGATTGTCAGCTCATGGCCCAGTTGTGTAGACATTTTCTGGGTTATAGTTACATATTAACTGTGTAGCAGTGTGTCTATTCAAACAGCACGGGCACTTCTGTGACTGCTAATGTGCTCCTAAAACATCACATGGTTAATGCATTCCCATAAGATAAAGATCACGATAAAGCCTGAACACTGTTCAGTCAACTTAAACACCTCAGCGTTTTTTAAACTTTTAAATAATCTTTGATTATTATCTAGATCTAGATAAATATTGTGTAGGATTTTGGAGAATCAATAGGATGATTTTATAGTTTTACCTCAATGAAGTCTTTTTAATACACGAATTCCCAAGAATGAGGTAAAAAATTTTTTTACTTTTGACAAACAAGAGAATATTCTCCTTCTCAGATGTGTTCTCACTACCACAAACACATTGTTTTGTACAGGCATGCAGGACACACCTGTTCATCCACGGTGAATTTACTGGATCATAACCTGCCTGATTCTCACATGGGCAGAGTAGGACATCACAGTGCCTTTTTACCCGGAAGGTGGCAGGTTAAAGTCTGACCTGACCAAACCAATCATTTGAATTCTTACATAAAGCTCCACCAAGCAATGTCTAAAAATGTTATGGGCTGCAGTGCATGTGTGAGAATGGCTTATGTAAATGGTAGATAAAGGATTGAAATCTTATAATAAAAGAGCAGCCCTTCCTGTCTATATACAGTTAGCAAACCTACTCAGATATGGCCTTTTCAGAGGAACACTTGGTACTCAGTATGTCCCTGTTCCTCATTAATCTATCTGTACTTGTACATATCTGGAACTGTTGCTGACAGTGCCCTCCACAAGGACTGTGCCAGATATTATTTGTTATTTATATCGCTTTCATCTTCTCTGCATCATTTAGTTTATTTCATCCACAATAATCTTCTCTTATTATTAACCGAACCATGAAAAGTCATGCACTACTAGGCCAAATGAATTAATTTGTGTTCTGACAAGTGTCCTGTGGCTCTAGTTTTATCAAAGCTCACAAATAAACACAGATCAAGTGCTACATCATGGTGTGTGTGTGTGTGTCTGTGTGTCTCTGTGTCTGTGCAGTACACATTCTCCCAAGCACAATGCACTAGATGTATTAAATATGCCGCCACAGCTGGCAGCATAATTGGAACTTTCCTCCTGATAAGATTTGGAGTTGTAAGGCACAACGTTCCTTCCTGTTTCCTGTTTGTCCTGTGGCAGGCTAATAAACTATTCTGTGAGTTTTCTCACCTGCTCTTCTTCTTTAACGTCATTCTAACCACATTTTTTCTTTTGTCTGTCACTCAGCACATCCATGCACCTCTGCCTTTCCTTGTACACCACCATTCCTCTGAGATACCATGGCCTCATGTGATCCTGGGCCTTCTGTGCATGTTCTCCCTATTTGACTCTTCTGTCCTGCTGCTGCTTTACCTGAGTTTTAGAACAAGTTCCTGATTTGAGATAAAAAGGTTCTATCCCAGTGACTCCACGTTGTTTAGCACACATCCCACTGTTTTTCAGTTAGACTTTAGACTTTAGTGGTGACAAGAAACAGAGATAGAGATTAAAAAATGAGGATGGTCATCTCCATTTCATTTTTCCAAGAGGTGGCTTAAGAGAAAGCCATTTAATCATTCATTATATCCTGTTACAGTGGTAACCCATGCCCTCTATAAAATTCAAATTGCACATGGTTCAATAACACAATAGTACTGTAATTTCTATTATTCTATTAAATTAGGGGTGTGCAGAGCCTGATTTATTAATGGGTAAACACCCAAGGGCCAACAGGCCCTCCTGACATTATTTAATCATAAAAGTTACATTTGTATCTCTTGGGACAAATGTTCTCCACAGTTTTCATGACACAAACTTCGGCAAACTCACCTTCCATAAATGGCTCTCCATGTTTAGTGATTAATGTGGCCACGTCATAATTTGCTTTGGTAGTATTTTCATTTTACTCAAGGACCTGTGTGAACACCCTCTGTTGTGAAGCCAAGCCATTTTCAATTTGTTTTACATTTTTATAAATTTGTAATATAGATCATATGGTGGTGCCACCCTAAGATGAATAGAGAAATTGTGATGGTGTTCAATGAATGCACTTCCTGCAAGTATCTTGCATCGCTGCTAATATTTGCTAGATTGTCTCTGGGGAATCTCTGCACAGCCTGTACCTGGGGTCTTGCCTCGAGTGGTAGACCCCTGCCTCTATTGAGTTTGTGCTCAGAGCTTGTTCCTGTGCTGCCATGATTAGTGCCTCTGTGCTGTCTTTCTGTACAGCTTTGTCCAGCCATTGGTAGAATTTTTCAATATCAGCCACTTCTTCTATCTGCTGGTGGTACATGTTGTGCAGGGGCCTGTCCTTCCATGATGGTTCCTGTTCTTGCTCCTCTTCTATCTTGGGTTTCTGCTGCCTGAGGTATACAGCAAGCACGTGATGGGTCATGGCCATTCTCGTGTACTTGTGGATCTTTGTTGTTTCATCCTGGATAGTGGTTCTAAAACTCACTAGTCAAACATCGTATTCATCTAACTATGTTTGTTAGCAGTAGCAGAAAAAAATCATTGAACAAGCAGTGATTTTTTAAAAATTATCACTAGTGATCAGAGCAGTGCATAGTATAAGCAGATCATAGCATAATCTCAAATAAATCTGGTACCATATTTCCAGATTAACTCCACAGGATGATTCCGAACTTTGAAGCCTACAAAAACACTCTCTCTCTCTCTCTCTTCCTCTCTCTCTCTCTATTTCATAGGTAGCACTCCTCTTTTATCCTCAGAAAGATGAATTTTAAACTTCATTATATAACAGAGAGTGAAGAGGCATATTGCCATAGTAACAGCAGTATAAACACCTCATGGCTTGGCGTTGTGGTAACTGAAGCTGTTTAACATTCTGCCACCTCCCTCTCATTTCATAAAGGAACTGACAACAGATATAGCAACCTGTCAGGGATAACCCACAAGGGTTGGAAACACAGGATGATCATAACAAATGCAAGCTAAAGTTTTGTCAGAGGTTTTCTGATGAAAGGAACTGAAATCAGACAGAGAGGATGGCACCGCTGTACGTCACTAAGAACCTTAAGCGACATTCATTGGCTTTAACCCAATATGTGCCAGTGCAGGTATAATATGTTTCTTGAAGCTCAACTGAGCAAGCTGCTGAATAAATAAAGCAAAGAGGATTGTTAAAAGAAATATAATACATATTTTTGTATTGAAAAAATCATTTGCAACTTCAAAAGGAAAGAAACCCCAGGAAATGTTTAAAATCATATCCTTAAAAATAGAAAACCACAATGAAGTCCTATTTGTCAGACCAGAAAATGAATATAAAAAATTTAGCAAGACTTAAGTAATGAAAAAGCAGGGTCACATTAAAAAAAATATATATATCCCCACTTGCCCCATGGGCTATCTTTTGTCCTTCAAACTTGGGTCCTCTACCAGAGGCCTGGGAGCTTGAGGGTTCTGTGCAGTATCTTAGCTGTTCCTAGAACTGCACTCTTCAGTACAAAGATCTCAGATGTCTTTCCTGGAATCTGCTGGAACCACTTTTGTAGTTTAGGGGCACTGCCCTGAGAGTTCCAATTAACACAGGGAGAACTGTTGCCTTTGCCTTCTTCATCTTCTCTAGCTCTTCACTCAGGCCTTGGTAATTCTCAAGCTTTTCTTGTCCTTTCTCTTTTGTGTCGCCATCACTTGGGGTTGCTACATCTATTGCTACATCTGTCACTATGGCCTTCTTCCTATATTTGTCCACCACTACAATGTTCAGTTGGTAAGCCATCAACAGTTTTTCCGTTTGTAACCAGATGTCTCACATAATAGCTTGGTCATTCCCAACCACCGTTGGAGGTGTATCCCATTTTGACCTCAGGACTTCCAGGCCATACTCAGTACAGATGTTCCTGTATAATATGCCAGCCACTTGGTGATGGTGTTCAATGAATGCACTTCCTGCAAGTATCTTGCACCCTGCTAATATTTGCTAGATTGTCTCTGGGGAATCTCTGCACAGCCTGTACCTGGG
>VUQH01090880.1:0-10043 GCA_015106775.1 Etroplus canarensis
CACCAGATAGCCTTTAATCAACATCAAGATGTTTGCCAGGAAACCACAAGGTTAACAAATTATGCACACCACCTCGACTCAATGTGTTTGTAGGGTAATAGTTAACAGTTGCTTATTATGTTTGGAACAGCACAGAGCTAGCAAAAAAAACAGGTGTATGTCAGAGTAATGCTTGTATTCATCTGATTCAATTGAATTTTATTTATTTAGTGCCAGTTCGCAACAACAGTCATACTTACATTCATGCAGTTGATGAATGTATCAACTTGAACTTACGTTCATACAGTTGATGAATGTAAGTACCACATTCACTTTTCTTCTTGCTCCATTTTTGGTCTCCACCAACTCTGAAGAAAGAAATCTGCCAAGGTGATTTTTGTCTTAGTAGATTTATGGAGCATTTGCCCTATTAATAGCTCTTTTTTGAAGCCGAAAATGAGGAAGCCAAAACATCACAGCTGTTAAACCAAAACATTGAGCTAAAAGATACTAAAAGAAGGACACTAAAAAGCTGAAATATAGAGATAAGCAGTCATTTTTTGTGTGCATTTTTTAGCGTAGTCACCTGATTATTTGGATTAAAGAAGCTTTAACTGACAAATGCAACAGTTAAAGTGATCTTTACATCATCATATAATTAAAGTGCTTTTCCTTTAAATTAGACATCATCTTTAAGCTTTTATGGTCAGTTATTAAAATATTTTGAGTCCTTAGCAGTAAAACTTTCTCTTGTTGTCACATCTTCCTAAAAGCCTGTTTTAAGCATATCCTGGTTATTCGTCCAGAGTGAGGGGTGCATTTCCGAGGATTAGGTTTTCCTAAACATATGACAGTTAAACAATAGTTAAACAATAACCTTTGTGTTAAAAAAAAAGAGAGAACAGCAATCTGAGGCAAGCTGCCAGTATTTGATGCATTCTTAATTTTAAAATATCTATTAGCAATCTGTGGGGGAAAAAAATCTTAATTTCCACTGTAATTTAGTGGATAGTCTTTATCAAGGTACATGCTTATTAAACTAATTAAATCACAGAGGAAGATTTCTGGTAGCCCGTTTCCTCTACTGATAATTCCATTTATCACATTGATACAGAAGAGTAAGTTAATATTTTCCAAATGATCCCCCAGACATGCAATATGGTGGAAATTATTACAGCGCAGTTTGCTTGACTTGAGGCTGTCACATGAATATTAGACAGGTTAATTGCTTGTTCACTAGGGGAAGTACGGCTGGTGCATTTGGACTAAAAATGTTTGTAATAAGTAAACAAAAGGCCCAACTGAATTACTTATAGGATTCTTTCACTTTGGGCAGAGTCGTAAAAGTCGGCGGTGAACAAACTCAACGATTGTATTGTATTGCAAGTGGACTGGTTCAGGACAGTCCTATGAAAGGCCTCATACAAGCTTTGAGTTTATTTGGTTGATCAACGTGGGGACATTTCAGCACTGACAGTAATCTAGACTCCCCTGGCTCTTTAGTTTAATCAAATACCATTGAAGTAGATTACTGAGGACTCGTGCTGCATCTACAGTAGCCACTTCCTTTATTCCTCTTTTCCTCACTCCCTACGCGAACATGCAGTGGGAGAAAACACACATACAAATACAGTCTGGATCGTTCATATTCCAGCTTTGTCCTCCCATGTGGCATCTTCCATTCTAGTCACAGAACTTCAAAAAAATAAATACATGGAGAAGGTCTTACCCCGAATGTGGAGGACTCTTCTTACCATCTGGATAAAAAGCTATCAAGCTGGGTGAACTTAAAACAACAGCAACATATATGTTTCTCTGGTAGTAAAACTTCTAAATTTTAGGTGACATCACATACAGTAAGACATATAGAGGCATTCATACAGCATTCATATATATATATATATATATATATTAAACATTTTAATTGTACTCTGTCAATGACAATAAATCTATTCTATTCTATTCTATTCTATTCTATTCTATATAGATAGATAGATAGATACATAGATAGATAGATAGATAGATAGATAGATGGATAGACAGATAGAAAAATACAATTCTGCCATGAAGTCCAGCATCCTGAAGTCGCCTCTTCACTGTTGATGCTGACACTGCTGTGTACTATTTGGTGCAGCTGCAGATGATGACCTGTGAGGCATCTTTGTCTTAAACTACACACTCTCAGCCAGTTTGTGCTGCTCTCTGAGGGGAGTAGTTAACACCATGGTAAGAAATTTTAAGTTCCCTTGCAATTTCTCACATCGAATAGCCTTCTTTTCTAAGAACAACAACAGACTGACAGGTCTCTAAAGAAAATTGTTTCTTTTTTGCCATTATGAGCCTGTAAATAAAACAACTGCTGATGCTTCAGATACTAAACTAACGTAAAGAATGCCATGCTCTCTTTTTGCTCCCTGATAGTAATGGTAAATCGATCATGCCCATGCAACACCCAAAGGCTCTTGTACTAGCACTGCATGGCTTGTAGGGGCTGCACGAAAAGTAACAACAGAAATTTTACTTCAAACAAGCAGTGTATTTACTTGCCTAATATTTGTTTTTAAGAAGTGTAAAATTTATGTAAAATTGCAGCTGATGTGTATAAAGTATAAATGGTTAATAAAGCTTATAGTGAATCCACTAACATTATTTTGATGGCTGTTATCTGTGATGGACCGGTAGCCTGTCCAGGGTGTACCCTGTTCTCACCCTATGACAGCTGCCAGAGTCTCCAGCTCCCCATAACCCTTTAGATAAGCAGTTAAGAAGATAGATGGATGAATGGATGGATGGATTATAAATTTGAACCTGATGTTTATCATTCTTGTTTTAAAAAGTGCTTAAGTAGGCAAGTGGTGCAGTGGAAATCATAAGATCATGAACCTGGAGACTGTGATTAGGTCCAATTTCACTATTTAATTTTGTTATTGCCAGCTGGTTAGATTTAGGCACCAAAGGTGTTGATTTAGGTCCATAGGGGAAAAAAATAATAGTTTGGCTTAAAAATACAACCAGGTAGGAGTGAGACCTATCTAACTATTGCCATAACAAATATGAACCAGTGCTAACGAACACTTTAACTATATCTCTGACACGCTGCTGGCTTTGACCAACACCTGGATTTACCACCCTGAAAATGAGAAGAGGCTTACGAATCTGTAATGATATCATTATCACAAATCACTAACATTTGGTAATCATTAACAACACATATGTACCTTTGGCTGCTCACTTGTGTTCTCCCCAAGGGGTCGCCACAACAGATTAATCCGCATTGGTAATTTGGCAGAGGTTTTTACTCTGGATGCCCTTCCTGACACAACTCTACATGGAAGAGGGGCTTCTAAAATGTTATTTATGCTATGACCTCTTATCATCACAGAAATTAGACAATACTATAAAGTATTTCATAAAAAAATATTTTTAATACACAGGCTAATTAAAAAAAAAAGCTAAGTGATCAAACTAATTATTAGCAAGCTTTATAAAATATCATCTCATTGTTAACAGTAAAGTAATTGTTGATCAAAAATTCTATTATTTACTTTTTTTTAACAAAAACAGAAAGAACAATGACAACAGTTAAACTACATTTGTATTCTGGGCATTTTCTTTCAATTAATTGGTAAGTGTAAATTAAGTAAAAATGGCCAAGAGTTAATATTGAGAACATAAAGAAACAAATTTTGTTTTAGCAGCATCTTACTGTAGTATCATCTAAACTTTTTGGTTAAAGAAGGCATGGAAGCAGTCCCACTTACCCTCAAATGTACTTTGTGCTTCTTGTGAAAATAGCCTCATTTGTCATAGCACACTGCTCTTGATTTTGATGTTATAAATTAATTCTGAGAAGTCCTTCAGAAATCCAAGTTAGTGCTGCCAAATGACCTCCTGTTATTATAACGACATCTCTTATTTAGTTTTCTGAAATTTTAATGCTTAGCTCTGTGACTGGAATAGTAGGTGATGCATGAGAGAACAAACTAGGTCTTGATGATACACCAAGGAATACAATGACATAACATTCTACTTGAGTGTTTTTCAAGCTGCCAATAGGAAAGAGGTGTTAATTACAACTTGCCAGCGTGCTGATGTGTGTGTAGGTATTTTTGGGGTGTGTGTCTGTGCACATACTTGAACATGTGTTTCTTTCTCTGTGATTTTGTGTGGTGCAGTGTCATCTGAGCACTGCTCGTTAAGCTAATGACTCCGCCCTCTGCGGGATCACTCTCTGTGGGAAACATGCATACATTTATCGCCACTGGCAGCGCAGCAATACAGATGCCATAGCAACTGTAGCTAGGATATAATACAGTAGGTGCTGAGGTCCTTGGATACCCAGTTGCTCCTCCAAAAACTCCCAGCCAGTTTGAAGGCAGCTGGACTTGACACATGGCTACAGTGGTACTCACATGCCAGGCAGGCCCTGTGGGTGTTCAGTGTGTGACAGAAAGAGAGCATCAGATTCCGGCTCCCTGTTTCTGCTCCCAATATTGAACTATTGTATCTAACAAACCCCGCTTAAGGCTGATTTTATGAAACTGCAGCTGAGTGTTTTCCTGCAGTGTCTTTTTGTTTGAAGGAGTAGCAGAAAGGCCTGTGACACAGCATAAATGGAAACACTGATGCTGATAAAACACACACACAGACCTTGAAGGAAATGTGAAATGAAATTTAATGCTACGTTCCCACTGCAGGCAAAAGTGGCCCGAATATGCCCATATATGAACCAACAGTCTGATTTTTCTAATCAGATTCATCCTACTTATATATGCAGTCCCAAATTGGATGCATATGCATCCTCAGTCTGAACGGTCATGTTGCATTTCATTCAACTTTTATGTCACTGAAGTGAGACAGAGATCAAATGTCAACAATGCACAAAGCAAGCATGGCAGACAGCGTTGATGGAGCTAGTCAGTGGAAAGAACGTGAGGTTTTACTCACGCGCTGACGTGTAGCATCCATATTTACTTCTGTAAACACAGCTTTCTTCTGCGCATGTGCGTCACTTCAGGGCCGTAGACTGTTCACCCTGGAGTCTGATGGCGGCCGCAATTATAATGTGAACGACCACAATAAATGGTCTGGTACTTATATAGCACTTTTTACTACAAGCCTCGTTCACCCATACATTTATACAGCGCTTTATTCTAAGCCTTAAGCGCATTTTTACCTAGCACACACACATTCACACTCCGATGGATGCATCGGGAGCAATTTGGCGTCTTGCCCAAGGACACTTCGACACATAGACTGGAGAAGTCATGGATCGAACCACCAACCTTCGTGTTGAAAGGCGACCCACTCTACCTCCTGAGCCGCAGCCGCCCTCCAAAGGCCCTCCAAATAATCGGATCTCGGCAAAAAATCGGTATTGCCTGCAGTGGGAATGTAGTCCAAGTTTGAGTATTTTATTCTTATGTCTCTTATTAAGGGTATTTAATTAAATTCAAACTTTTGCAACCTCATTTTATATATATCAGTCTGTTGGTGAATCTGAAGTTGCTCCTCTTAAACAATGCAAAGCTGTAAAAGAAAAGCAACATTTATTTAATCTTTTTTTAACAGCTCAGGAATGCAACACATAATGAAGGAGAGGTTAAGTGATAACAAGTGGTACAGCTGCGAGTAACGGTGCAGTATTCACAGACACAAAAACCGACTGATGAACAGTGGAATGTGTCACGCAACATGGTTAGATTGGATCCGTTCTGCTGCCCTTACCACCAGTCATAGCAGTGGGAGAGTCCCTCCCTCTGCCTTCCTTTGGCTGATCCAATCTAGAGTCAGCCATGCAAAGAAGGATTGTTGGCGTATTATCGTATATTCGTCAGAAATGGGGACTTTGGAGGATGTAGCCACTGAATTTGAGGAATGTGGTGACAGGAAGGCACACTGATAAGAAAGCGTGCAGCTATTTAGCGAAGTGTAAAGGAAGAACACATCGGAAAGGAATGCTCGCTGTCGCCTTCTGTTGGAACTATCAGTGTAACAAGACATATAAAATGGTAAATGTACTGTTGCTTACATAGTGCTTTTCTTCTCTGAGCACTCAAAACACTTTTTACTACAAGCCTCATTCACCCATTCACACACACAGCTCTTTATTCTGTGCCTTTAAGTGTATTTAACTATCATGCACACATTCACACTCCAACGGAGGCATCTGGAGCAATTTGGGGCTCAGTGTCTCACCCAAGGACACTCTGGCATGTACAGTAGGCTGGAGAAGCCAGGGATTCAACCACCAATCTTCCTGTTAGAGGACGACCTGCCTGTCTCCTTAGCCACAGCCGCCCCCACCTGTACTGGTACAGATGCATGAGAGGCAGGGCATGCCTTGGACAGGTCGCCAGCCTGTCACCAGAGTTTTTATCGATTTATATATTTTTTATAGAGTTTTTGTTTTCAGTTCAGTTTAGTTTCAGTTAGTTTCCACAGTGGGTTTGGTCATTTCAGTTTAGTTTTTACTGTTTGACAATATTTAGCGTTAGTTGAGTTTTTATTAGTTTCAGTGTTAGCTTCCATTTTCTTAAATTTTATAACATAGAGGGTATTTGTCAGAGGAGGATTTAAGATGCTCAGATTAGAAATTACACAACACCTTGTGAAGAGTTTACTCTCAGTCATGTACGCATTTGTAAACAGATAAACAGCTACACCAAGGCCTCCTCAGAAAGCTGTAATACTAAATTTGACCAAATTGACAAAGACTAACACTAAGTACATTTTATTTATATTTTTTGGGTGCTTGGTGTCATTTTAATTTTGATTTTTTTTTATTATCAAAAGACTTGACTTTGTTTTAATTTCAGTTAGCTAAAAGTTAACTGAATTATTTAAATTCAATTCAATTCAATTTTATTTACAGTATATAGCGCCAATTCGCAACAAAAGTTGCCTCAAGGCACTTTACACTATAAGGTAAAGATCCTACAGTATTAGAGAGAAAACTCCAACAATCCAAATGATCCCCTATGAGCGAGCACTCAGCGACTGTGGGAAGGAAGAACTCCCTTTTAACAGGAAGGAACCTCTGGCAGAACCAGACTCAGGGAGGGCCAGCCATCTGCCTTGACCAGTTGGGGGTGAGGAGAGAGAGAAGAGAGAAAGAAGAGTAAAGAGAGATACAGTCTATGGGAGTCTTAAATCTTAAGGGGTATCTTAAAGAACCTAGTTCTAAGATTCTGTAACAGTAGTGGACAGAACCAGGCATTTATTGGTTTCTATCCAAAATATTCCTAAAATATGGTTAAAATTTGTACAGCATTCAGATAGAAACTTAATTGTTGTGGGAAACCCTTGTGATTTTTAAAAAATATTCTACACATAGTGACTTAAGTATTGATTGTGCTGGGTGAAGTAGGGTCAGAGGTTTTTTTTGAACATTTAACCGCATACAAGCTAAGTCGATGAATGAAGTACATGTAGTTGAATATTTTTTGATCTCTTGTTACTTATCTCTTTTGGATGCCTTGGTTGACCCGTTGAGTTTGATCTTTTTTATATTTATAAATCAACTTTCCCTTAAGATCAAATAACAACCAAAATACAGCCAGAATAAAATAAAATCCTTTAATCATCACAAATAAATTAAATTATTAAAACATGATAAGATGATCATTAATCGTATCATGTTAATACCTTAATCAGCTGATTAAGCTTAGCCTATTAAAAGATAATTAATGTTAAAGAAATATATGAAAAACATCTCAGATATGGAATATAAATCAAGTTAAGCCATGTTTTGTTTCAGGGTTTGCTATGGTGTAGACCTAAAAGTGGACAGACTCAGGAGTAAAAGTGAAGATGATTTTACTGCAAAAGGTTCAAGTTAGCACAGTCACAATAATTACTAGAATGTGGGGATGAATGGGGAATAAGTCCAGGGACTGAGCCCAAGAGTTCAGAGAGCCCAAGGGGTCCAGTCAGTGGGTGAGAGTGGGTCAGACAGCTTTTCCTCTAGGTGCTCCAGGTGGGCGTCCAAGGATACTAAGAAGTGGTGATGGGCCAATGATACCGAGGGTTGGAGCTTGTGTCACTCTCCCTGAAGCAGAGTGATTCAAAGCACTCCCTTGAATCCTAACACCACTGTCACATGACCGATGACGTTTGAAGCTCGGGTTCATCTCGTGCTTCATTGGTTCAAAATGCGTTGAAGCGTTTCATTGGCTCAGAGCATTTGAGTGCATTTCATTAATTCAGAGAGCTCCTTTGGTTTGACAGCTGTAAGTGGTTTGATGCTAAACAAGGTACATAAGGCGCATCATTATTCTTTAACAATATTGGGTTGTGAATAAGCATTCCTGACGAACCCTACAAGTTGCCAAATGACTGATAAACCATTATCTTGAAAGTTTTTCTTTAACAACACTGGACTAAAACACTAAACAACATTTCTGTGTTCATCTAAAAACCATAATCAGTCACAAAGCTGCAGCAGGAAGGATCTCTGGTCTTGCTGTATGTATAGACTTTTTGTCCAGTTTTTTAAATAAGGCTTTCTAAATGAACCTAACCCAACATTTTACCCATTGTATTCTGTCATGTATTTATTCTTTAGTTTAATCTGCAATGTCTTTTAGAGTCCACACATATATTAATGTTTGTTTTAATCAAATGTCTAACACCTTTTAACAAAGAACTTAGTTGTACTACTGGTGCAAGTGTCTAAGTGTCTTCAAACAACAAACATAATTAATTTGAATGTGTAATGATGATGACGATGATGCAATAATTAATATACATGAACACAAATATCAGCAGATTAAAATGACCACACAGTCTTTTCTGAACTGTTATTGCTGACATGGGATTGAAACAGTATCAGTGCTTCAGTCGTGCTCCTGAGTGGTTGCTATGGCTTCAGATGGCCACCAGATGCCACTGTTCTCAGTTTGACTGAAGCCTTGAAACTTTGAACCTTTTTGGGCACAGTTAGAAGGAAAGCCTCAGAGCTTCACCGGGCTTCACCTGCCCATCGCTGCTAAGGAGGCAACAGAGAGAGAACTTGAAGAGAAAAAGCGAAAATACAGGCTTACTTCACTGGGCGTAATTAAACGTTCTGACGGAGTGTGGAAGAAACAGCTTGACCTAAATATTCCTCTAACAAGGAATCAGGAACAGGTGTGCAGCCACGCTCCACCCCAGACACACCCACGCACCAGAGAACTAAGCACATGATTAGAAAACCCAACTCCACCCCACTGTAAATGAGCAATTGAAGTCATTTTTCTCAGTTGCCTCCAAACCCCACAACGAAACAAAGAAAAACAAAACAAAGTGATTGGATTATAATATGTGCATATCCTATCCCCCCAACACACCATGCTCTTTTTCTCTTCTCTTTCCCCTCACTCCTCAGCCTGTCACAGCAGATGCCTCCCCCTCTCTGAGCCTGGTTCTGTCAGAGGTCGCTTCCGGTTAGAAAGGCGTTCTTCCTTCCCACAGTCACCAAGTGCTGCTCATAGGGGATCATCTAATTCCTGGGGCTTTCTCTGCAATATTGTAGGGTCTTTACCTTACACCTTGAGGTTACCTTTGTTGCAAATTGGCACTATATAAATAAAACTACTGTAAATTGAACTGATCTGAACTGAACACACACAGCAGTGCAGAAATGTGAGGGGGGGGGGGAATTGGGAAATTTTAGCCAAATTATAAGAACCACTCATCCAAATGACGTCAAAATCAGCAATGCACTCAGTTTGGTTACCCACAATGCACCTCCCAAGTATGAAATAGATCAGCAAAGAACAGATGGGCACAGACAAATACAGAATATCCTTTGATTATTAGAGAGATGTCTAGGTAAATGTCCAGGCTTATTGGAAGCAGTATGCCTGTAATTCCTTCTTCATGATTAAAACATGTCTGATGACTAAAGGTTGGCTGCCTGAAAAAAGCTATAACATTTTCTAAAAAGAATTACCTCACAGCATTCCTTAATCAAGAAAACTAGTGATTAAGAGCCTGAGCTTGGCATGTATGCACATGTGGGTGCTTGTACACACACACACACACACGCACACGCACACGCACACACACACACACACACACAC
>VUQH01090880.1:12172-27435 GCA_015106775.1 Etroplus canarensis
ACACTGAAGATCAGTCCAGCTACCTTCCAGTTATTGGTAATCCTCTCCCACTTGGGGGGCTGACCTGTGTCCTGGAGGACATTAACAGAAAGCTCTGCATGTTGTCTGTCTGGATTCCCATTTCCTATAACTTTCTGTCATCAAGCCAGTCGCTACACTGTAGTGCTACAGGAAATGTGGACATGAGTGCTGGGAATATGAATGATAGCTGTGGATATTTGGTGTAATCAGTCAGTGACCCTATGTTTGGTAACAATCTGGACATTGTCTACCCAGTATGACAGTAGAAAATGGCTGTTAATGTATTTGATCGTACTGTTTAGACTGAAATTAAGTACAACCCATGTCAATCCATTTTTAGTAGAAGTTATAGGTGGAAATGAAGTGTCTTCTAAGACTATAGGACCTTAGATGCTAATTGTTTGGGTAAACTCTTTGGGCTGCTTGTTTTGTGTTGTTATGTTTCTGAGCAGTTTTTACTTTGTTAGATACCACGTGTAGTAATGTAATTGGGGGGATCAGTCTGACCTGTAACTAGGTGGATTGTACTTGTCACAGTAACATCTGAATGACAGGCAGGACTCAAGATTTCCCAGCAGAACATTACAACGAAGATGATCGCTATGATTAATGTCACCTATCAGTGGTTTTAATATTGTGGCTGACAAGTAGATAACTCTCCCTAAGTTTTGAAACAAGTTTGCAAACCTCTTTAAGTTGTTAGATAAATTTCAGTGGTCATTATTGAGAAATCTGACCACAGCTATAGCTTTACAGTAATATGGTACAAGCCATATTATAAACCATAAATGTTATTATGCCTCTGCTGCTGAGGCAGTATGTTTGTGGGTTGTCCGTCTGTCAGTGCATCTATTAGATATCTTGTTACAGTACAGTTACAGAAGCTGACTTGTTTCCTGGATCTTCACCAGATTTTGTGTGGTTAATTCCACTGAGGGGTAGAAGATCTGACATATTTGAGATTGTGAGGTCAAAGGTGAAGGTAATACCGAATCATTACATAAATTTCTTGTTGCCATTGAAGGAACTTACTGGGCATCTGGATCCTAATGAAATTTTGTATACTTAAAGACTATGATTGGCAGAAGAACTGATGACATTTTTGAGGTCATGGGGTCAAAGGTCAAGGTCACAGGGGTCATCAGTGAAAATGCCCTTACTGCCATAGGAGCTGACTGGGCTCCTGGATCCTCGTCAGTGGTTAATCACCATGATGGGTAGAAGAATTGATAATATAAGTCCATGCTTCTGACCACCCATCTGACTGTTATGAAATTTATCACTATAGGAACTGACTTGTTTGCTAGATTTGTTCCAAACTTTCTGTGGTTAATGCCTATGATGGGTAAAAGATCTGATAACATTTACTAGATTGTGCGGTCAAAGGTCAAGGTCACACAGGGTCTGATGCAAGGCGAGGCATACTGCCTGAGTTCTAGGCATGTACTTTAAAAGCACGTTTTCACTCTCAAATGAAAACTCAAAATTATCCCGTAACACTCAAACTTCTCACAATACAGTACAGCAGTGTTTGTCAGCTTGGCTCTTTGACATGACCCACCCATTTTTTTTTTTTTTACTAACAATGACCAAAAGCTGGGAACCATTTTGTTTGTGTGTTAACAGTGAAGAAGACTTTTGCTGCTGCCATTGTTTCTGTGGTATGGGTACCTTGAAATAGTTTAAATCGTTAAACTTTCTTTCTTTCTTCTTTAAGTGGATGCCTACTTTCTTAGCACTTTTTCACTCTGAGTACTTGAAGTGCATGTTAATGCAAGGCTAATTCACCTTTTCACACAGTTCTTTAAACTTTTTCATGAGTGCATTGGTAGCAAGTTAGACTTAGGTATCGTACCCAAGGATGCTTCAGTACGGGGACAAGAGCCTGAACCACCAAACTTCTGATTAGAGGACACTATGGAATATAGGGTAATCTGATTATCAGTGGCTTACCATTTCACACATGGTAGTCAGAAACTGTAATTTGAAGCATCCAACCAGTCTACACAAACATGCACGCACACACACACATAGCTGGACACACCAGAGTTCTATCAAAAGCAGCAGAAAGCAGAGTCTACAATGCACACCAAGCAATTTGAAGTTCAGTGTTTTGCTTCAGGGATGTTCAGCACTCAAAAAACTGATGCTCTCCAGTTCCCAGATATCAGCTGGAACATAACCTCCAGGAAACACTGAAGATCAGTCCAGCTACCTTCCAGTTATTGGTAATCCTCTCCCACTTGGGGGGCTGACCTGTGTCCTGGAGGACGTTAACAGAAAATGCTGCATGTTGTCTGTCTGGATTCCTGTTTCCAGTAACTTTCTGTCATCAAGCCACAGGAAATGTGGACATGAGTGCTGGGAATATGAATGACAGCTGTGGATATTTGATGTAATCAGTCAGTGACCCTATGTTTGGTAACAATCTGGACATTGTCCACCCAGTTTGACAGCAGAAAATGGCTTTTAATGTATTTGATCGTACTGTTTAGACTGAAAATAAATACAACCCATGTCAATCCATTTTCAGGCCAATGTCTGTGTGAAAAGAATTCCAAGGTTTGTTCAAAGACAATGTGAGGCTGTATCAGGGAAATATAGCCAAATTAAGTGTCTTTTAAGACTTTAGGACCTTAGTATTGTCTGGGTAAACTCTTTGGGCTCCCTTTTGTGTTCCTTGAGCTGTTGCTCAACCTCTGCCAAATTACCAGTGTGGATTAATCCGCTGTGACGACCCCTTGGGGAGAATATGAGGTACATATATCATCTGCTTCACTTACCACTGTCTTTTTTCCTCTTTTTTTCACTCTTAGAACACTAACTCCTCTTTCCATTTAATGTCTTTATTATTGTCTTTAGGTTGGTTTAAGCAGATTCTTGCAGTGGGAGTCAGAGAAATCAGGAGGGGCCCCCTTTGGGGCCAATTGTCAGTGCAAACTTTGCACATTCCCACTGCTATAGTTTAAAGTTTGTAGGCCCTTGGGGCCCCCCACTGGGCCCCCAAGCAGTTGCCTGTCTTGCTTAGTGGCAAGCAGCACCTCTGGTTATTTTGCATGTGGGAAACCCTGTAAAGCCAACAACTGCCCGAGTGCCCAGGACCCCCAAGGGATCCTAAACGGTTAATTTGCTGTACATAGTTTAGCCACATCTGTCAGAATTTACCACTACTGAATAATAACTGCAGCAGCTCCCTTCTTGCTCTTATAGAGGTACTCATCTTTATTGTTTTTGTTTACATTGAATATGTGTTTGCGAAGGAGGTTATCAGCAGCTTCCATATTTTTCTGTGTGTCAAGTTGTTAACGCCTCAGGCAAAGTGATATGATTCCCTCACTACATACTGTGTAATGTTGCAAAAAGTGACAAATAATTAATAATTTATCAAAATTGTTGTCATTTATTATTTAGTTGTTCATCCATTTGATTAATCAATTGATCATTTGTAGCTTTTTAAAAAGACAGGCATAGTAGGGGGCCAACAACATTATTTCCCCCTGGGGTCCATCAGAAGGTCCATCACAGAATATATTCAACCAGTAATAAAAATTCAAAAATGTTAATTATAGCTGCTCTGTGGAGCTGCCATTATGTCAGTCACTTTTAGTGCCTCATTTTCATTTTGTTAATCTGCCGCTGAAATCTTACCTCCAGTTTTTAACAACTAATTCCACCAGTTCTGAACTGCTGTGTCCCTGTGGAGATTATTAAACTTCAACTTCTCCTCCCGTCTTTTCGTGTGTACCGTTCATTTTCATTAAGAGTCAGATTAAAGGCTGAAAGTTTTAATGTTTATAGTGACCGCAGAGCCAGCAGTCCTGGATGTTAAATGCTTCAGTATTTTTTCCTTCCATAATTGCACCTATATTTTTACTTCCTCCTTTACTACATTCATGAATCTTCTCTGTGGTCTTCCTCTTCTCCTCCTGCCTGGCATCTCCATTTGTCCAATATGTCCACTATCCTCCTCTGAACATGTCCAACCCATCTCAGCCTGAGCTGTCCCTCTGATGGACTCATTTCATTAAGCCTGTCCATCCTGGTCACTCCCAGTGATAATCTCAGCATCTTCAACTCTGTCTCCATCTCCAAACCTTACATCATCACTGTGAGACCTGCTATAATGGCTTGGTGCTATCCTTCTGTCACAAAGCAGTCCTGACTCCTGTGTCCACCTACTCCACCTTACCTGCACTCTCTTCTTCACCTCTCTTGTGCTCTATTTTTTTTGCTTTGAATGGTTGATCCCAGGTATTTAAACTCATCCACCTTCACCACCTCTACTCCTTGCATCTTCACCGTTCCACCTGCCTCCCTCTCATTTGTGCACATGCACTCTGTCTTGTTTCTACTGATTTTCATTCCTCTTCTCTCCAGTGCATACCTCCACCTCTCCAGGCTCTCTGTTCCACCTCCTCCTACTCTCACTACAAATTACAGTGTCACCTGCAAACATTGTAGTCCAGGGAGACTCCTTTCTGACCTCATCTATCAATCTGTCCATCACCATTGCAAATAAAAAGAAGCTCAGAGCTGATCTCTGATATAATCCACCCCCACCTTGAACCCATCTGTCACTCCGACTGCTCACCTCACCCCTCTCTCATATGCTCTACACCACCTTCACATACTGCTTTACCACTTGTGATTCCATGCAGTGCCACAGTTCCTCTCTTGGCACTCCATTATTTCTAAAGATCCACAAAGACACAGTCAACTCCTGCTCTATCCTTCTCCATCAGCACTCTCAAAGCAAACATTACATCTGTAGTACTCTTTCTCAGCATGAAGCCATACCCCTGCTGCTGCTGGCTGATTGTCACCTCTCTTCAAATAACTATGTGTAATGCGACAGAGGGTAGTGTCCCCTGTAGTGTAGTGGTTTACACATTTGCCTTACAAGCAAAAGGTCCCTGGTTTGATTCCAGGTGGGGACACAAGCCCCTCTCACCAAGGAGGGTTGCATCAGGAAGGTGAAATGGCGTAAATCGTCTGCCAAATTACCAAAGTAGATTAATCTGCAGTGGCGACCCTTTGGGCGAGAATACAAAGGAGCAGCCGAAATTGCAGTGTGACAGAGGTTACATGCAGTGACGTCCACAGAGAATAATAACCACACTCTGCTGTTCCTCTTCAGCCTTTACCTTATTACCACCTTTCAACCTATTTTGATTTTTAAGCCCACAACTAACTTACTAGCTTGGTAGAAACCAAAAATAGAGCTAAAAAGAGAACTGATAACAGAGAAAACAAACACTAACACAAATAAATACTCATATTGACCTGTGTCTGCTGCATGTGTAAATATAAATATCATATGATTATTACTGGTAAATGACAACATTTTAAACTGTGTTCTTTATAATGCTGTCAACCAGGAGACTGGAGTTGGAATCTCGTCTGGTACCACTTTTATGTTTGCTTCCACTTGCTTTTCATTTTGACTCCATTTGATTCACTTTAGGCACCAAAATTACTGTGCTGTTGTTAGGGCTCAAATAGAACATTTTATAATGGCAGACACCTGCGTATTTACAAAGCCTCTTTTTTTCTGTGTGCTTACAGGTTTCACTCCATCTGAAGGTGTTGACGCCAGCACATATGCAATTCTTTACGTGGCTGCTAGAGATCACTTGCTTTTAAAATTAAATTATAGCCCTTAATATCATCTTGTTCATAGGAACTATCTAGTTGTTTTTCCCCATAAGTATGGTTTACTTTAATGTGCTGCATCACAATTCATCATAGTGTGGAAACTCATCACGTGTGTGTGTGCAGGTTAAAAAATGTGCAAAATAAATAGCAATTTAGAAAACTGCATAAAAACAGCAATGTAATAGAAACAAAGAAAGACAAACTGAAAGTTTTAAGGTATAGCATTTTATTAATTTTGTGTTTTCTTTACTGTGATAGACAGGCTTGACCATTGTTACTGTAGTTCAAATGAGCTGAAAACAGCTGACCAGAGGGAGCAGAGAAAGGCACATTTTGTCTTTAATATCTTTGATTGGTTGCCTTCCTTCAGCACAAGCAAGGCAAGCAGTGCTTGTCCAGTGAAATAAAAAAAAATAGGCAGCAGTGAAGCTGGGTACCACTATAACTCACTTGTCTGAGCTGGAGACCAGTCTGTACTGTGGGCTAGAGACCTTCCTGCAGGGGCCTGTGTTTGAGTCTGACCTTTTCCTGCATTTTATTCCCTCTACTCTTTCCCCCTACTGTCCTGGAAAATCAAGACTAAAACGCATGTATGAAAATGGATTATTATTTTTTAAAGAAGACATCCATTAAAACATACTGAAGTGAAAGCAATCTCTCTCTTTGCAGTCCCATCCTGCAATTCTGCCATCTTCTGGCCATAAATGGCTATTGTTTATGGAAGAAGCTTGACTTGGCGCTATTAAAATCTATGATTTCTGTCACTTTCGTGGGTGTGTCCATGTCCTGTTGTTGGTGCATGCACATTGTGGATAAACCTGTGGAGACCAGTGTCCTGGACAAGTTGCCCCTGGCTCTGGCTTAACCGCTTTCAGATCAGTTATGATCTGCGCGTTATTATACACATGTACACGTACGCTCACTGGCCACTTCATTAGGTCTACCTGTTCAGTTGCTCATTATTTCCAGTAACGTGGCAGCAACTCAGTGCCGTCAGGCATGTAGACATGGTCAGGCTGACCTGCTGAAGTACAAGCTGAGCATCAGGAAGAAAGGCAATTTAAGTGACTTTTAAAGTGGTGTGATTGTTGGTGCCAGATGTCACTGGTCTCTGCTTGCCTTTCTGTAAAAATCACTGCATGCCACTGTCTTTGAAACATCTCGGAGGCCAACAGAACAAAACTGTGTTCATACTGAGCAACTCTCTGGTGCGAGTGTGTATAAATTTAACCTTCGTTCTCCTTGCAATCGCTGTAAACAGCAGCGTATTCTTATCAGAGGTATGGAGTCCTTCTAACTTTGGCTCCAGTGTTTCTAATGGTTTCTGACTCACCGGGGACGTTTGCTGTCACGCACAGTCCTCTGCTCTCAGACCAGTCGGTGCATTATCCTGTCAGCAGAGTTTAATGTTGAATAGATAAGGCTCCACTTGACAGAACTAGTTTTATATGACGGATCACTTTATTCCCGTTGCAGACAAACGGCTTCAGCCTCCTGGCCTTCATCACTGTCTGTGAATAATGGCCATTCCTCCTTCTCTAATACTTGGAGTATACACATTACTACTGATTCTACTGTTATCACCAGAAGGGGAATCCCCTAATAGGCAAAATGCTAATGTATTCATTTACATTCATTTCCAGTTTTAAATATATACTGTTTATATGCCACAGGGACACACTTCAGACAGAGAAATGCACATTAAATAATTTTTTACTCCAGTTTTACTCCAAAAGCCTTGGGTGTTAAAGTGATGCAGAGAATAAATAAGTGAAATACTCTGCATTTGTCTGTCTGTTTTAGCCTATAAATTACAGTCCATAAGTGTTTTAGACAACACATTTATAATATTCCTTTAAAAACCACCATGATTTGACTGAAGTGCAGACTTGCAGCTTTCATCCCAGGGTTTACACTAAAATGTTGCTTTAACTGTTAATGATGATCATTTTTACAATTCCTTCACTTTCACTGGCTAATAAGTAACCGGGGGCAATTAAGTAATAAACAGAGTCAATTCAATCTTATTCACAAAGCTACAGTTTAAATCAAACCATCTCATGGTGCTTTTTATTGTTCCAGCAGAACCAGGCTAAGGGAGGGGGCAGCCAGCTGCCCTGGCTGGTTCAGGGTAAGGAGAAAGAGAAGAGGAGCATAATAATACCAAGAACAAGAAACAGAACAAAATTAAACATGCAGGAGAGAGGACAAAACGTATTGATTAGAATAGTGGCATATAAAAAGCATGGGGAGTGAAAAGAGAGGAGGCATGCTCAGTGCACCACAGGAAGTCCACCAGCAGCCTGAACCCATGGCGGTATGACTAAGGGATGGGTCAGGGTCGCCTGATCCAGATCTGACTGCAAACTTTGAAGCCTACTGTCCTGAACCCAAACTGGGAGCTGGTACCACAGGAGAGGAGGCTGACAGCTGAAGGCACTCTGAGAGTGAGGGGCTCTGCTGGGATATTATGTTAGCATGAAGGTTTTAAGATATGATAGAATTCAGGACTTCGTACATGAGGAGAAGGATTTTAAACTCAATACTGGATTTAACAGGGGACCAGTTAAGAGAAGCTCATTAAAGATCATTAAAGGCAACTAAAGTGAATAAAATTATTTACTTATTGAAGATAAACTCTTCATTTTGAGTCAAGAACACATTAAAGTGGATGGGTCTATCTTTGTCAGGAGATACTTTTCTGAATGTAAAGCCTGAGGGTTTTTACAAATGCAAGCACTCGAGAACAAAGAGGTCAAACTAGATTTTAACAGAAAATGGAAAAGAAAATAATTTCCTAGTTCAGGAACAATATTTTTAGGACAGATAAAAACACAGTTAATTCATACCAGAATGACCGCACGATTCCATACCACAAGAGAAGAATATTTAGAAGGAAAATGAAGGACACGTGATCCAAATAGTGCAGCCTCATCTGTCAGATGTAGTGGATGTAGTGTTATGTCATGGCCATTACTACCACAGAAACTAGATCAGTGAGTTTTACTGATGTAACTGAACAGCATTAGGGCAACACAGTGGTGGCAAGAAGTTCCGGTTTGAATCCAGCAGCCTGCCAGCTTAGGCCCTTCTGTGTGGAGCTTGCATGTTCTCCCTGTGCTTGTGTGGGTTCTCTCTGGGTGCTCCAGCGTCCTCTCTCAGACATGCAGAGGGGTTAGGTTAACTGGAGATTCTAAACTGACCGTAGCTGTGAATGGCCGTCTGTCTCTCTGTGTTGGCTCTGCGACGGACTGGTGACCTGTCCAGGATGTACCCTGCCTTTTGCCCTATGTCAGCTGGAATAAGCTCCAGCGCCCCCCACGACCCTGAATTTGATCTTCTTAATGGATGGACGGACAGATGATGTTTATTGATGTTTATTGAGCTACACTTTCTGCTCAGTTTCAGTCATATGTGGCAAAACAGAATGGATACATGCCTCACTGTACAGACGGACAATGACCCAAAAGCATACAGTGGAAGTAACCCAAGAGCTTTGTAAGGCAAAGAAATAGGATGTCTCTAAAAGGCTGAGTTAGTCGCCTGACTTCACTCCAACTGAGCGTCATTTAATGCTTACAGAAAACAAAATGGTAAAAACAAACTGCAACTAAAGCAACTGCATCAAAGGCCTGGCAAAGCCCTTCAAAGGAGGAAATTCAGCATTTGGTGATAAATGCAAATCCTTCACAGTCAATGACTACGAGTTGTCAGGCACCCATGACTAAATATTAAAAATAGTCCTTTTATGTAGAATTATGATAGTGTATCCAATTACTTTTGAACCTGTGAACACATAAGGGCTCGGTAATCAGTTGTAATTCCTCATTGGTTAATACAAAAAATTGTGTTTAATCCCTTGAATGAAAGCTGAAAGTCTGAACTTCAGTCACATCATTGGTTGATTGAGTTCAGATCCATTGTGTGTGTGTGTGTGTGTGTGCAGTGCAGATGTTTACATTACCATTAACTGCTGGCTGTATATTGAAAATCTATGCAATTAAACATGGCATTTTATCCATACACTTTCATATTAATTATGTATTTTCCTCAGTCTGTATGTCTAACTGCTTCACTTTCATAGCACTTGTTACCTGCTTGTAAGTCGGTATAACATGTCACTAAAAAAGGAAAAAGGAAATTGGTCTAATGCATTATAACTGAAGAAAAACTGCAAATGATTTTTCAATAAAACAAAAGAGAGCGAGAAAAAAGAAAATACAAGTGCTGTTTTTTGTGTTTAATTTTGTCCTAATGGCCCAGTTTTATTTTGCCTTTGTGATTCTGCCAAATTAAAAAAATAAATGAGATTGCCTTTGGTTTTTATTATAAAGACTTGCGGTGAAATTTAAATATGAAAAAAAGATTAACTCCACACAAACACCACAAGCTTTATGCTGTAGAGCAGCTTTTTAACCCACAAAGCCAAACTTTTTTTTTGGTTTGTAGGCTTAGCCAAGAAATAGCTGTAAAACTGTCCACATCCTCAGGTCAGAAAGTAAGAAAATACCATACCACAAGTACCACTTTACACAAATTATAATTCCACACACATTAATTTAATATACTTAATGGACATGGCATTAAGTGTTAAGATAATGAGACGTTATTATGATTATTAAATCATGAAACAGTGGGTTTCTGGGCATACACAAAAGCAGACAGCCAGAGAGGAAGAAAATGATTTACTCACTTTCCCTCTGTGGGACAAGCAGTTAGGAAAATGGATGGATGGGTTTAAGAGCTGGGATAGGTTGTAGCCACCCACTTGGATGGATGAAAGAGAGCTGAGTTAAAAACTATAACTGGATAAAAAAATAACCTTGAGCGTTTATTAATGTTGGTGATACCAATGTATGTTTGGAATTTAGAAAGGCAAAGGGGTGGATTGAGGCTTTGGCTGTGGTTTGTTTTCACTGTCTGTCTCTCTGTCTGTCTGTCTGCAAAGTTACACTAAACTACCGAGCCAAATTTCGTGAAACTTGGTGGAGAGGTGGAGCACGGGCTAAGAAGAACTGATGTAATTTAGTGTAAATCTGGGTGATTTTCTTTAAAATTGCATGATAGGGCTTTGGAGCTTGGCAGAGAACTGAGCCCTCAGTTCAGTGCCTCTGTTGGTTACACCGCACATTTATTTGTGTGATTCAGTACGAGTAGATACAGTTTGGACACAAGTCCCTCCCACCATGGAGGGGTGTGTCAGGAATCATCATAGAGGGGTGCGGCTTAATTCACTGTGGCGACCCACTGGGGAAAATAAAAGGGAATAGCTGAAGGTGCATTTTTTGGTATTTAAAAAAAATGCTGTTATTTTGAACTTTGTGCTCTCTTCAAGTGTGGCTGCATTTTATCACAGAAGCAAAACATACATACATGTGTGTGATTGAGAGAGCGCCAGGTGGAATGTTGAAGATGCAGGGAGCAGAGGTAGTGAAGGTGGATGAGAGCATAAGAGAGGTGAAGAAGAGAGTGCAGGCAGGGTGGAGTGCGTGGAGACGAGTGTCAGGGGTGCTTTGTGACAGGAGGATAGCAGCAAGAGTGAAAGGGAAGGTTTACAAGACGGTAGTGAGACCTGCTATGATGTATGGTTTCCAGATGGTGGCACTGACAAAAAGACAGGAGGTGGAGCTGGAGGTGGCAGAGCTGAAGATGCTGAGATGTTCACTGGGAGTGACCAGGATGGACAGGATTAGAAATGAGTCCATCAGAGGGACAGCTCAGGCTGAGATGGTTCGGACATGTTCAGAGATGGGATAGTGGACATATTGGACAAAGGGTGTTGAAGATGGAGCTGAAGAGGAAGACCACAGCGAAAGTTGATGGATGTAGTGAAGGAGGACATGCGGAGGGTTGGAGTGAGAGAAGTAGAATCAAGGTAGGGGTGAGATGGAGGCAGATTACCTCCCAAAATGGGGGAAGCTGAAAGAAGAAGAAAATCTAATATGAATATGAAAAAAACTCAATGTTTCAAGGTTTTTGAGTTAAAATTCAGGGCTAAATACAAGAATCAAAGCCATGTCTATAGTCGCAGGGCGGAGAGGAGCAAAAGTTGCTTGACATCAGAAATTTCCACTTCATACTTCCACCTCATACAGAACTGGTATAAGAGGAAAGCCACATTTTAACTGACAGCGATGGATCAAAGATGCTAAGACTTCTTGCTTTACTGACATAGGTTTCAGTCTGTTTTAGCAGCTGCTGTAATGGATGTGATTTGTCTTAGAATACAGACAAGGTTCCCCCATGGGAACAAGAATCTTGCATGGATGAAAGAGGATAAGGCGAAAAAGAATTTGAAGCTAAATATATTTATTTGATTCCCTCTTGTAGAGTTAGTATTGACCCAACTCTATTCCCATATATCTGCAACAGAAAACACATCACTGAATAATGAACTGTAAACATAAAAGCCAGAGACGACCTCGAATATCACCCTAAATAAAGGGAGACAGCCAATTAGTCTCTTTAAAGAATGCTGTGCTGGAGAAGAGAAATGCATGTGTGCTTTTAATTTGGGTGGTTACTGCCAGAAAGGCCTGAAATCTTCCAACTGGAGAAAAGCCTGTTGCCCACTTCCACCTCAGTGTTTTTTCACCTTAACTGTACTGCAGTATACAGTATGGAAGACGACACCGATGACCAGCGGTGCCTTGTAAGTGACTTTCAGGTAGCTTCAAACTGTGCTGTTCGTTCTTTTGCTGGATGTGGAGGCGTTCAGCCCGTTAGCCAATTACCTGAGCAGCAGATGACCCAGGAAATGAGCTGATATTCTATTCATGGGAAGAAAAATACACTTTTCAGAGCTGTGCAGGGATCAAGTCGCCCCACTGCATAGCCTCACGTTCGGTAATTGTTCCTCATTTAAGTTTCATCTCATTTGGATATTCCTGTAGCAAACTCGGTTCTGGGAAATTTTCCTTTCCTAACTGTTGGGTTTGATGAATGCTTCAGATTGCAGAAAGCTGCAGGGCTGCTCACAGAGGCAGTCCAACATGGTTAAAAGTCAACAGACAACTGTGAGCGCATAAATCAGGAATTTAGAGAGATGGGGGTCGGGCCGTGAAAAACCCAGCTTGCACTCGACTGCGTGAAATTTGTCCTGCACTTTCCAACAAATTGAACAGTTTGATTTTGAAATAACCCATCTTTTGAAAGCATGTATAGTCACGCTCACAGAACGATGGTGAACAAGGAACCCGAGCTAACTGTGGCTGATTATTAACGCCATTAGCTGCGTGAGAGTGATTATTTACAGGATACAACACTTAGGATAATGCAGTCATCTGTATTTTTGAAATGCGAAAAAATTAACACAATCCATCACAACAGCAAGCTACCTAAGAACCAGCTGAGCATTCCGCTAACTAATATTAATGAGGAGAAGTGGAAATAATTAACATTTTCATTAAATTAAGCGCATCATCAGTCAAGTTGATGGTCTACATTTGGAATATTTTCATTCTGAAGGGATTTTTAGATCCCATTCTGTCCAAAAGAAGTCCATAAGGCTGACAGATGAAGCCTTAACTTCAGTGAAAAATGTATTTCTGGTTTCTCACAGTAGAGAGGAAAGCCAGCCCTATGTTCTTTACTGCTACAGCTGCTTGCTGTCTGCTACAGGGAGAAATCATCTCCCTTAACTGAGTAAGAGGTGTAGCTGGTATTCCCTCCCAGGTTATAGCAAAGATGATCTTGAAGGTCATCCAAAAGGCTGTTTTACCCAGGGCCTTTTTTGGATACTTCTACTTTAGCATTTCATTTTATACCGCTTTCTACCTCTCCTTCACTATATTTCAGGAGAATATATTCTACTTTCTCCTTTAGGCTTATCTCATGTAAGGCTTAAGACCTTAAAATCGTTCCATAAAGCCCGCTTTACAAATTGGAGGTGAAGAGTTTGAAAGATAAGGACAGTTTCCAGCCAGACACTGGCCCACTTTTTTCTCCGTCTCCTAACTTTATAGGTGTGCAGTACTGTAAGGGGTCATCTCAGTTCATAGCATATGATGCACTTGTCAGCATGAAAAACACGCTCTTGAACTCCCCTCCGTCATTCTATCTTTCAGTGAAGTGACAGATTAACATGATATCATGGGACGGTGTATAAATAGCATGTCACTTCAGGCACATTTCATCTGCAGTGTTGACACATTTCGATATTTTCATGGATCATTTTGTGCCATTAAATGGAAAAGGTCAGGGTCATTGATATGCAATACTGTACCAACATACCAGGCAGGACACATTATACTCAGAGCAAAGCCTATGTGTCCTAACAAAGTTGTTTTTATGAATGAGAGTCCTGAAGAATTTCTCACTGAAGCCATTAGATTGCTCTATGATTCATTGCCTTTCAAGTTTTTTTTTATATTGTATATTATCAGCTGGATTTTTGATTTTTTCCGCACATGATGATATATTGTATATGATAAAATAATGGCATGCTGATTGAGGCTGTGATCAGTCACAACATCAAATCCACCTATGCCATGTAGGTTGCTCTCACGCTGCCCAAACAGTTCAAAGCCATCAGGGCACAGGACCTGTAGGAGTGTCCTGTGGTGTGGGGCACTGGTGTGACAGTGGGTTCTGTGGGTTGTGGCGTGGGAGCAGATTTGTTCGGACTCATCTTACCGGTCTTTGATCAGATTGTGATTTGGGATGTTTGGATGCTGGGTTGGTCCCTGAAGCTCTTTATTGTGTTTTGTGAGCCCTTCTTGAGCAGTTGTGTTGTGACTGGGTGGGGTCATTGTCCTGCTGGGGAGTGCTGCTGCCATGGGGAATATATGCGTGAATAGTACAGTATAGATTAACATCCACATGAACACAAGGATGTGCGGTTTCACAGCAGAATGTTGATGGCAAGAAGATGACTTAAGTGATTTTAATGACTGTCTTCTTCTTCTTTCGGCTGCTCCCATTAGGGGGCGCCACAGCAGATCATCTGCCTCCATCTCATCCAATCCCTTGCATCCTCTTCCCTCACATCAACCCTCTGCATGTCCTCCTTCACTACATCCATAAACCTTCTCTTCTCTTCTCCCCCTGCCTGGCAGCTCCATCTTCAACATCGTTTCTCCAATATGTCCACTGTCCCTCCTCTGAACATGTCCAAACCATCTCAGCCTGAGCTGTCCCTCTGATGGACTCATTTCTAATCCTGTCCATCCTGGTCACTCCCAGTGAAAAATTTAACATTTTCAATTCTGTCACCTCCATCTCCAGCTCCCGTCTTTTTGTCAGTGCCACCGTCTCCAAACCATACATCATAGCAGGTCTCACTACGGTCTTGTAAACCTTCCCTTTCACTCTTGCTGCTATCCTTCTGTCACAAAGCACCCCTGACACTTGTCTCTGTCCGTTGCTTTGATTGGAGGTATTTAAACTCATCCACCTTCACCACCTCCACTCCTTGCACCTTCACCGTTCCACCTGCCTCCCTCTCATTCACACACATGTACTCTGTCTTGTTTCTACTGACTTTCATTCCTCTTCTCTCCAGTGCATACCTCCACCTCTCCAGGCTCTCTTCCACCTCCTCTCTACTCTGACTACAGATCACAATGTCATCTGCAAACATTATAGTC
>VUQH01090881.1:6091-18018 GCA_015106775.1 Etroplus canarensis
TTCTGTGGAGCATCGTGGTGGAATGAGTCTGCTGCTGAACGTGCTCCTGTGTCTGTCCAGCACGTCATGGAGAGGCTGTGAAGGATTGTCCAATATTGTCCTTAACATGGACAGAATCCTCCTAATCTAACATTTCCTAATTTATTAAGATTCTTCTTTGTGAACATTTTCTATGCATGATTATGTCTAGATTATTTGTGAAAAAAATGTCTATGAATAACCTCACAAATTCAGTTTGAGAAAAGATCTTTATTATAATCCCAAAAGAGGCACTTTAAGTTGATATTTTTTTTATTTTCACAAATCTCTACACAAGTTAAATATTTCTTTGTTAACACATTTTTAGTTTGTTTTTTGTTTGTTTGTTTGTTTGTTTGTATTTTTATCTCCAAATGGTTCAATAAAGAACACTACAGATGAGCAATGTTTTACACAGTTTTAAAGCTTAGGAAATCAGACACTGGTGCTACAGTGCTGAATATTAACATCTTTTTTCCACCAAAAATGCTTTTCTCTTGTTTGGGGGTACTTGGCTTAAAAATATTTCACAGGGAGTCCATCACTGAAAAAAGGTTGGGAGCCACTCTTCTTACACAACTATGCTGAGATGATGAGCATTTTGTCAAATGCATAGCATTACAAGACTAAGACCTTCTCCTTTATTCACCTTCATCTACCACTGTATAGTATTTAGCAGGCTTACAATGGGCATTCTTATATTCATATTTCAAACTGTACCATGGGGGGAAATTCCCCTGCTGTTATTGCCTAGTGAAACATAAAAAGAGGCTAATTTGAACACGATGTTGGCCCATCAGGTACAGGCTGAACACAAGCCCTGTAGAAGATGCCATCGGATGATAAATTATACATGCAGAACGAGATCCTGTGTGGGAACAGCTGAGTTATTCATTATGCAAATATGCTAAATGGAATGAAATTGTCTGCACCCACCAGTGTCTACCCATTATGACAACCAGCATCCAGTGGGATCTGACATGCAAAAAGTGCCTTCATGTGTTAAGTAAACGTGTAATTTCTTAGATAAGCTCGTCACTTTAAGCAGCAGTGAAAAATCAAAGGGGTCCCAGTGAACTTTAAACATTAACAAATCTTAAAATTTACATTATTAATAAAAGTTGTTAGAAAAGTTTGATACTAACAGTCCAACGTCCTTACTACTTCTTTAATGTTTGAAAATCTGGTTTTCTCACCAGTGTTTTGGTCTGTAGCCTCTGGTTCATACACTCTCCTAGTCAGTCACTACTTATGTTAATCTCAGCTGTAGAGTTAATAAACATGGCAACATGTGCATGTGGGCCCCGCTCCCACAGGGCAGACCCACACTGACATACGTTCCCTGAAATGAGTTGTGGTACAAACAAAATGGCCCCCCAAGGCCTCACAGTTGGATGGCAACACATCGGTGTCTGTGTCTGTGTGGTAAGGTGGCCATATTGCTTGCTAGCAGCTTGCCACAGGCTCAGCTGGGAAAGGACACATAAATCATCACAGTGCAGAAGAGAAGAAATAAAAGGCATTACTTAACTGAGGTAATGAAATGAAAGGCTTAGCTCTAAGAATTCTAACATTCTTTTCCCATTCTCTTAAGGTAACCCACCTAGCCAAAATTTGTTAAGACTTAAGACATCTAAACAACGTTGAGATTTAGTAAAAAACTTTTTTGCCCATTCATCCTAAAAAACCTTTATTGAAGTCAGACACTGATGTCGGAGGAAAGGGCCTGGCTTGCAATCTCCATTGTAGTTCATCCCAAAGATGTTGGATGGGATTGTGGTTAGGGCTCCAAGTGGGCCAGTCAAGTTCTTCCACACCAAATTCCACCAATCGCGCTTTTATGGAGCTTGCTTCGTGTTCTGGGGCACAGTCATGATAGAACAGAAAACAATTTTCCCCAAACTGTTGCCACAAAGTTGGAAACATACAATTTTCTAAAGTGTCTTGGCAAGCTGAAGCATTAAGATTTCCCTTCGCTGGAACTAAGCAGCCCGGCCAACCCCAGAAAATCAACCCCATAGCATTATCCCTCTTCTACCAAACTTTATAGTTGGCACTGTGCAGTCAGGTGGGTAATGTTCTCCCGGCATTCGCCAAACACTGACTTGTCCATCAGACTGCCAGACAGAGCCCAGTGGTGGTGTGCTTTACACCACTTACTACTTACATTCTTTAGCATACATAAACATTATCAGTGGGTACGTATGTCTAAAGAGTGGATGTCTAAATTAAACATAAATTGTGGCTTTAATTCAAGCTCCCTTACAGATTTCTGTGTTTCATAAAATATATGCACACATACAAAGAGAGGCAAGTGTCGATGTGTATATTATGTACAGATGTAAAATTAGTTTAGTTAGTTTAATCCAACACAAAATTATTTTTTTAATCTGTATCAGTGACAAGAAGTAGGCAAATTTTGTGCAGACATAAAACAAATTGGGTTTCCGTGTAGAGATTGGGAACTGACATGTGTAGAGCAATATCAAAACCCTTCTTAAAACAAGGCAACATAAACACAATAGAAGAAAGCAGAGATTAATTAGACTAGCTAATCACTTTGCTGTGAAAATTAAATCTAAAACACGCTTTCTCTTCACCGAATTAATCCCAGAATCTGCCTCCAGAACACTTTGTCATAGATCTAGTTTATTTGGTCTTACCTCCTTCCCGAGGTCTTCTCTGATGACCTGCTGGATCTCCTCCATGCTGCTCTGAGGAGCTCGGCTGTGTAGCACCTTTAGTGTGGACGTGTACTCCTCAGGCAACAGGTAGTCCAGAGCACCAAGGTGCTGGCCCACTTTGATAAAAGTGCCCCGGTTGGCACAACACAAGTCTCGAAGACGCTCTGCCGATCGTTTATGCACCTACAAGAGATGATGGACAAAAAATAAGATTAAAAAGTCTCAAGGTGCCTACAGTGGGAAAGGATTCAAGGGTTAATGCTGAAAGGATAAAACTCTAACCCAGAAATGGAGCTAAACACTCAAGTGTGCAAGTTTTCTTTCTATTCAGGCTGTGAATAAGCCTGGCATCTGCCCATTTATCCAGCCTGCTTAAATCTAGCAAACAAGTGAACTCCTGTACTGTGATGTTATTAGTTCTTCCACCCATCATGGTGATTAATTATATAAATTATTCATTTGCTACTTTCTCAGAAGCAAATGAACAAGAGAAAAAATTTTAAAAAATTAGGGTTTCTGATTGTCATGGAGTTATATCGCTTTACTCTTAAAGGTTCATTTGGAAATAAATTCACATATCTGAACTCCTGGGATCAATAACTCACAAGAAATGTTTTTATGACGCTCACAACACCTCTTTCCAATCATAGACTTTGGGCAGAAAACAAACTATAAGCTCATTTTTATCAAACAGAGTGGCTATGAGAAAAGTGTGTGCAACACTGAAAAACATAAAACATACATATCCACTAATAACTACAGTCTCATACAATGACAAGAAAACTTACAGACCCTACAGCGTGTTGGCACATTTCTCATAAATTTATGTGAATTTGCTACTTTTTCCTCTTAAATTTACTAATTTTTTTCTTGGTAATTTGTTGCTTTTTCTCGAAAATTTGCCCCTTTTTTCTCCATAAATCTTTAATATAACAATTTTAATATAAAAACTGTGTAATCAGAATAATTTATTAATCCCAAGGGGAATTGCATAAATAAATGAAATAATTAAAAAATTAAATAAGGCCAAACCACTTTTTTTGTTTTAACCTTCAGTGGTCCATCATACTAAATCCTTTTGTTACCATCCACTATAAGAACACAGTAACACAGACTCCCTGCCGTGTTTTTTCCAAAGGCCTATTGGGGGGGTCACGCCTTTTGGGGAAAAAAGTTGCACTTAAGTTAGCTACCAGCTCAGAGAAATGCATAATCAAAAGCAACATAACCACATCAACTTTTTTGTCCTTTCAAACTGTCATGGTTTGAGTTCTTTTGAGTTTCTTAGTTTTTCTGGGTTTTGGAAATTCTTAGGTTATATGATCTCTTATTGCTTCCTTGTTTATTTCTATATTATAGTTGAACCCTGCCTTGTTTTATTTCCATTTTTGCAGTCCTGTTGTAACTCTTTGAGCCTTCCTTTTTTTTGTTTATGGTTATGTTTTCTAGAGTAGCCTTGTTTATGTATGTTATTTAGTTCTCCAGATGTTTTCCTGCTCATTTCCTGCCTTTCCTAAAGTTTAGTCTTGTGTCATGCTTTCAGTGAGGTCTTCTGTTTCCTGTTTTACTTTGTAGCCAGTCTTGTCTTGGGTTTTATGTTCCGTTTTACTTCCTGCCATTGACTGTTGCCACCTGTGCTCCTCTTCCTCCTATTTCTTGCTTGCTTGTTAGTCTGTGTCTATTTATACCCTGCCTCTCCTCAGTTCTGTGTTGCCTTATCTTTGTTGCTTGTCTGCCAGAGTGCATCTTTTTGCTCCTTGCATTTTCTGGAATATTGCTTTTGGACTTTGTTTTTGTAACCTTTGTGGCATAATAAAGTCTTTTTTGAGTTTATACTTCTGGCTTCCTGGAGTCCAACATATTGGGTCTTCTCCTTACTTGAAGGTAAACCGTGACACAAACTAATGTTTTACAGTCATACATTTTATTTTTTGGGGACAGAACATCCATTCATGCTTAGCTGTAAAGCTGTGCACCCTTCTTTAAAATGGGTGGATGCACACAGTATTCAGCAGTATTGCCTCATCTTTTTCTGCATACACAAATGATTACAAACAGACTAAGTGAGACATCCAATCAAGGGTTAAGAATTATCTGCAGGGTTTTTTATGCTGATGAGATTACTACAAGTGATGAAGGGTAAAAATCTCCACCTAACTGACAATGATGCTTGCTTCATTTTGCTGACATGTTAAAGTCCAAGATTTCAAAAAAAAACTGAAAACTATCTTCACCTTGTGTTTAGGAATCAAACACTTTCTAAATAAAGATTAAAAATATATGAACAAACCCCTCTTTAAACCATATTTAAGGAAAAACCATAACCCTTGGCTCACGAGGGGATCTGTTTACACTGTTGTGCTCTGGGAGCATTTTGTTGGCCCATGTCATCTTAGAGGGAAGGGTCACAGCAAATCAATACAAAGTTATTCTGAGCGATCACCATTATCTTCTGATTAAACATTTCTATCCTGATGAGCATGGTCTCCTCTAGGGTTACAAATCCACCACCCACAGGACGGAAGAGGCACCTGAACAGCCTGAGTCACAAGCTGTGTCTCCAGTTCTGAACAGAACAAAATTCCTTCAAGAGATTTTGGGCCAAAGTGTTAGACACTGCCCTCCACCATCACCAAAACACCAACTGAGGAAAAACAATGTGAATGATGTTCACCCCTGTAGTAGAGGTCCAGAGAATTAATGACAAGAAGCTCTGAGGTTGTTCTGGTGGGATGTGGTGGCCAAACACCAGCCTAACATACTTTATGGATCTTTTTTCCTTTAATTTGTCACCTGTCCATGCTTCTGAGGAAAAGAAATTTTGCTCAGAGCAAAAACGGCTTTTAAACAAATGGTTAAACGGAATCAAGTTGTACTGGAAGCTAACAGTGAAAATCTAAAATATACATAACTAATAAATGTCTTGTTATTTAATGGCATTATGATTATTTCTTGCACCAGATGTATTTTTGAAGCATCGTGTCATTTAGTATTTACCAATAAACAAAATTCACCCACTGAAATTCACTGAAAAACTGCTGAAAAGATGACTTTGCCAGTTGTCTAAACACCACTGAGCCCTGGCTGAAGTTGATTCTCAGGTTGTCGAACAGACTTCTAGAAACAGACACATCCGAACTCTCTCCATAAAACCTCTGCAAGCTCCTCAGAAAACTCACAGGTGGCCCATGCATGCTGGAACAATATGATTGGACAGTCCAGATGTTCGTACAAAAAAGCTGACTGTGCAACACAAAATGAGACAACTATTTGAGAAATTTTAAAAACTCACCATCAGATAGTTTTATTCTCTGTACCCTGAGTGGATGCTGTGTAGTTGTTTGATCACAACCCTGAACTTTACATGGTGATTTAAAACAACATAAATACACTGATTTGCTTTTTTCAGACAGCTAGATTTGACTGAAGTGTCTACTAAACTTTCACTTGAACCAAATTCAGCCTGTTTAGATTTGACAGTTAAGCACAATTTAGACATCCTTTTACAGGCCTTGAATCACCTTAAGATTGTTCAGTGGGTAACCATAAATACAGAGTTGAAATAACAGTGAATTCAGGTCTTTTTAACAGCCTGAAAAGATGACGTTTCACCCTTTAATTTTCAACCAAGTCCAGAAGTAAAGGGACATCTTTTTAAAGGCCACGACTCCCAGAGTAGAATAGAGCTGCTAATTGTTTGCATCAAAAGAATGGGATGGTTCGGGCATCTGACTAAGCTGAATCCTTGGTATGGTGTTTCAGGCTTGTTCTACCAAGCGGAGACCCCATAGCAGACCTCAGACACACTGGAGAGATTCCGTCTCTTGGCTGGCTTGGGAACAGGCTGCAGAGAGGGAGGTGTGAGTAACTCTGTTTACACTACACTAACGACACTAAAATATAAAACAAGACCAGACCAAGAGTGCATACCTCACCAAAGTCTTCAAAAAAATACTTGGATCCAGAGCTGGATGGACTTCAAAATTTACCTCCAGTAAAATTTTGCAACGGACTGGCAATCTGACTGTACCTCGCTACATCAGCTGGGGTAGATTCCAGCTCACTGAGACCAAAAGCTGGATTAGTGATTTAGAAAATGGATGGATGGATGGATGGATGGATGGGTGGATGGATGGATGAATGGATGGATAGAATAAGGTAGGAAAAGATATCAACCAAGAGCAGAATTATTCTTAATCTAATTATTACTGCCACAATCAAACAGTGTCATGGTGACACTGAGTAGATTGTTACTTCCAGTCTGATCACCAGCCTTCAGACTATTTTTACAGACTATGTTGAATCAGAATCAGGATACTTTATTAATCCCAGGGGGGAATTGTTTACATTACATGTTTGGATGCTAATTTAGATCTTGATCAGAATAAAACTGCGGCGTCAGTTTGTCACTCGCTACCTGATCATCAGATTGATCTTCACTCTGCTCATTCTCCTCTCCTCCAGTAATCGGGAGGCTTTGTGGGGTGCAGGCGGGCTCATGGCTTGAGGATGACATCACCATAGCAATGCTGCTTGCTGACAGCCTGAGGGGAATACTGCTCTGGGATAGGCTGATGCTTGCCACCGCCCACCATCTCCACACATGCGCAGTCAAGGCAAATGGACCAGTCAGCAAATTAAACACGTGGGTTAATTTGTTGTATGAACCAGAGACACAGGAGCTGAGCGCAGAATGCCTCTGGGTATCTCTATGCTCATCCTTTTCACACAGTTGGTGAGGACAGAAAATAAAGGATGGTGAGGAGGATGCGTGTGTGTGTGTATGTGTGCTTTCAGAGTGGTGTGTTAATGGATGGGTGGGTTAGACAATGAGGGAAGGAGAGAAAGGGAAGGGAAATGGGAGTGAAGGAAGGATCATTGAACTGCTGTTAATATAGTAACATAACTTTGTACGGGCAGCAGTTTCATCCAGTTCTAAATCTATTTGTGACCAATTCAGTACCTGTTAAAACTGCTGAGTCAGTTCCTGTTGCCCACACCATAAACGCACAGGCCTCAACACAGTGTAGTGGCAATTCACCATCTTCCAATTCTGAGCTTCTCACAAAAAAATCATAAATGCTTTCCTACGTCCACTCTCAGATCAGGACAAACATTACTGTATATCTACAGAAAAACATCTGAAACAGGTAAAAGCTCCACTGAGACTAACTTGTTTTCTGGGGATGATCCCTGAAGACCAACTGCTGTGTACTCACAAAAAAGTGTACCTTCAGCTGCTCCCTTGTTTTCTCCACAAGGGGTCGCCACAGCAGATTATTCTGCATTGGTAATTAGGTAGAGGTTTTACACCGGATGCCCTTAATGACACAACCCTCCTGAGAGGGGCTTGTGTCCCCACCTGGAATCAAACCTGGGATCTTTTGCTTGTAATGCAATGGTGTAAAAGCACTATAGTACAGGGATACGAACCGTGCACTTAAAAAAACCAACTAAAATTAAACAAAAGCATAAAAGAAAAGTTTTCATCTTTGTTAATTTGGTCATTTGTCAACACAAGAAACCTGAGGAGGGCACTGAAACTGGGGCAGCTACCTAACTGCCTTCAGAAAAATTTTGCGTTTGTATTGTTATATTACCTTCTTAAAGGAGCAATGTGTGATGTTTAGTGTCATCTAGAGGTAAGAATGCAGAATGCAGCCACTGAATTTTTGTTCTCCTCCCACCCCCTTTCCCTCTCCCTGATGGAACCTACAGTGGCCAGAAGGGAACAAAGTGGAAACCTTTTTGTGTTGCAGAATATGTATGACCCTCTGTTTATGAGATGGAATTACAGAAGAGATAAGAACAAGCAAACTTTCACGACTTTCTTCCTTCTCTGATTTCATTCTTGCATTAATTCTTCTTGTTTTTATAGTGGGTTACACAGGAAAAGACATCATTGACAAACATGGTGGAGATAGCAGAGAGGACACACTCCTCTGTGTGTAGATTTTGTTTAAGAGAACAAAAACACAGCAATTATCATCTTGGAGTTGTTTTACAAAATTGACATGATTTTACCTTAAAAGGATGATGGTGCTGTGGTTAGCACTGTTGCCTCACAGCAAGAGGGTCCAGGTTCAAATCAGAAGGCTGGCCAGCTTAGACCCTTTTGTGTGGAGTTTGTACGTTCTCTCGGCGCTTGTGTGGGTTCTCTCTGGGTACTCCGGCTTCCTTTCACAGTCCAAAGACAAGTAAAGGGGTTAGGTTAATTGATGATTCTAAACTGACACAGTGAATTCTGACCAATCCTGTAAGAGGTGTATTGTGGATGGGTGACGGACGTCTCGCCATGTGAGCTCAGCGCTCCTTCAGCTGGATGACCTAAAATCGAAGCAGAAATAAGCAAACTCCCTCTGGTTTACACATTCGCCTCACAAGCGAAGGGCCCTGGTTCGATTCCAGGTGGGGGGACACAAGCTCCTTTCTCTGTGGAGGGTTGCATCAGGCAGGGCATCTGGTGCAAAAACCTCTGCCAAATTACCAATGCAGATTAATCTGCTGTGGTGAGCCCTTGAGGAGAATATAAGGGAGGAGCCGAAGGTGCAAAAAAAATCTAGGAATTAACTCACACTAAACTGAACTGACAACAAAAACAGAAAATTAAACAAAGAAAAAAGAACTAAAAAAATTAGAATTTTAACTTATCAACTGTTGCATAATGAATACTGGGAGAACTGAGAATCCACTGTTTCGCCTACTATTATCTCAGGGGGAGGCCTGCAACCCAACAGAACCCCCAGAGACGCCACACGACTGTGCTATAACAGTGCTGGCATCAAGCCTGTGTGTGTGTGTTTGCTGGGACAGCAGCCGAGAAGACGACAAGATGATGACAACCGGACTGCAACAAAATTTTTCCAAGAGTCTTAATTTGTCTAAAACCAAAGATAGACAGACACAAACATCTTTAAGTCCAGTGGCAGGGAAGCTAGTCTTGGCTTGATCAGATACTGAATAACACACTACACTCTCAAAATGTACATTGTTTTTTTAGATGGGGTCAAGGGGTGAGTTGTTCAGTCGCCTGGCACCCTCTGTGAGCTATGCACACTAGAATCTGTGCACAGCTCAGCTGTTTGCTTGTAGAGACAAACTTAAGTTAAGAACACTACTTCACAAGGACACATCAGTGGTAAACAGTGGCAAGTGGATAAGTGACGTAAAGCTTCCTTCTTTCCCACAGGCTGCATATAAAAGACAAACATAGCCACCATGATGTCACTCACTGGTTTGTGGTCTACCACATAGAAAATAGATGCTGATTTTAGACATTTTCTTTGTTACTGTACCTGTGGTCTTTTTCAAAGGCCCTACACTGTGACAAAATAAATAAATAAAAATCAGATGCGTCAGCAAGAGTTGTTTTGTAATAATGGAGAGCTGAAAAAGGAAAAGGCACACCAAGACATCTTTCTTCACGATAGCGCTACCTATAGATTAAATAAGGCATCATGAGTCTGCATCTTGAGCCAGCTGGTGTTTACAGCCACACTAAGAAAGTTGTGCTTTTTTATCTCCTGAATAGAAAAGATGAGGATAGGTATAAAAGATGCAGATGCCGTAGCTTTCAGTGCTTCAGATCCTCTGAAAGTTAACCCTCAGTGGCCTATGGATACTGAAATCTGTGTTTGCTTGTGGAAATGAACTTAGGAACTTAAGAACACTACTGAGGTTCACAGTGACAGATCAGATGATGTAAATATGCCAGTGCCAACTACATAATTGCCACAAAATTTCCTTTGCTCTCACAGACTGTAAATAAAAGACAGATGTAGCCACTGTGAGATCACCAACTGGTTTATGATCAACCACACAGATAATGGATGCCATTTCCACACATCTACTATGTTACTTTAACTGGGGTCTTTTTCAAAGGTCCTGCACTGACAAAATAATAAGTAAATCAGAAGCACCATCAAGAGTTGTGCAGCAATTATGGACAACAGCCTGTCTTTATCTATACAATGAAAATTATCATTATTGAAAAAGAGAAAAGGCACACCAAGACATCTTTCTTCATAACGAAGCTGCCTCCAGCTCGTGTTTACAGCCCCACTAAAGACAATGTTTTTTTGTACCTCCTGAATGGAAATGATGAAGATATAAAACAAGCAGATGCCCTAGCTTTCAGAAGTTCAGATCTTCTGACAGTTAACTTGGATCATTAGAACTCTGACTCATTTTGATTGACAGCTAAATCAAAGACTGACTCATCACCATCAGTGGACCCAGAGCCGTCAATCAAAAGTACCTTCTTTATCATAATAAATGCCCTCTTTCGTGCCAGGCAAGAAAGCATCTTTTCCAAGAAATGAAAAAGAAACACAAGTTGCAAAGCGTTGCTTGTGCCCTCTAACTGCAAAGTCACCACCACGGCAACTCATAATACAGAAATGTAAACTTGCATTTAAGCACTTTCTTTCTTTAGAAGAGATCCAATGTAACACTGATGGAATGTTTATGGAGAAGAGTGGAGATAAAGGTTGGGATGGGACATGACACCACTCTGGGATGAGCCTGTACTATGCACAGTAGAAATCCAAAAGACCAGATTTGCATGTTGAAAAAAATGTGTTTTGTCAACCAAGAGATAACACAACTTTTAGCAGAGAAGTGCAAGGGACCATATCCCAAAAAATCTCCACCATAAATTACACCTGTGTGTAATTTCAGGATTTAAACAATCACAAACATCTCTTTTGTCTCTACATATGTGAAGGTGGTGCAGGACATGTATGAGGCCAGTGAGACAGTGGTGAGGTGTGCTGTTAGGGTAACAGATGTGTTCAAGGTGAAGGTGGGATTGCATCAGGGATCAGCTCTGAGCCCCTTCTTGTTTGCACTGGTGATGGACAGGTTGACAGATGAGGTCAGGCAGGAGTCTCTGTGAACTACGATGTTTGCAGATGACATTGTGATCTATAGTGAGAGTAGGGAGGAGGTGGAAAAGAGCCTGGAGAGGTGGAGGTATGCACTGGAGAGAAGAGGAATGAAAGTCAGTAGAAGCAAGACAGAGTACATGTGTGTGAATGAGAGGGGGGCAGGTGGAATGGTGAAGATGTGAGGAGTAGAGGTAGTGAAGGTGGATGAGTTTAAACGCTCTGGGATCAAACTTCCAAAGCAATGGACAGAGCACAAGAGAGGTGAAAAAGAGAGTGCAGGCAGGGTGGAGTGGGTGGAGATGAGTGTCAGGGGTGCTTTGTGACAGAAAGATAGCAG
>VUQH01090881.1:18038-35120 GCA_015106775.1 Etroplus canarensis
TGAAGGTGGATGAGTTTAAACGCCTGGGATCAAACTTCCAAAGCAATGGACAGAGCACAAGAGAGGTGAAGAAGAGAGTGCAGGCAGGGTGGAGTGGGTAGAGATGCATGTCAAGGGGTGCTTTGTGACGGAAGGATAGCAGTAAGAGTGAAAGGGAAGGGTTAAAGATGGTAGAGAGACCTGCTGTGATGTGCAGTTTGGAGACGAAGATTTTGAGATTTTCTCTGGGAGCGACCAGGTGGACAGGATTAGAAATGAATCCATCAGAGGGACAGCTCAGGCTCAGAAGTTTGGAGACAAAGTCACAAAGGAAAATATTTTGGACATGTTCAGAGGAGGGATAGTGGATATATTGTAAAATGATGTTGAAGCTGGAGCTGCCAGGCAGGAGGAGAAGAGGAAGACCACAGAGAAGGATCATGGATGTAGTGAAGGAGGACATGGACAGGGTTGGTGTGAGGGATGAAGATGCAGGAATAGGGTGAGATGGAGGCAGATGTTTCGCTGTGGCGACCCCTAACGGGAGCAACTGAAAGAAGAAAAAAAATTCAACATCTTTTACATCAGTAGGATTGTCTTTTATGCATTAATGTTCCTTCCATTTAATTAAAATAGGATTGATGTTGGGAAGTGTGCAGTAATTCCTAAGAATCAGTAACTCCCCTTAAATTGAGTAATAAAGCTGTTTTGAAAAGGTAAGAAGAAAGTAGATATTGGTTTTAAAATTTTGGAGTAAAAGTAAAAATTGGTCAGGAAAATAAATACTCAAGCAAAATACCAATACCTGAAAACTCAACTTGAGTACATTAACAAAGTATTTGTACTTCCCTCCTCTGCCTCTGTGACCCCACAACCGAGATGTTCTACCCGTCATAGTAAAAGCTACAACAAACAGGTTAGCTCCTGTAGTGGTGAATTTAATGCCTTTGCCATGTCTTTACTTCCACCCATCGTACCAACTATAATGAGTAACCATGCAAATTTTGATAAAGATCTTACAATGGAGTCATGATCTTTATACTGAAGTTGCATTTCACCTTGAACTTTGACATTTCTTATAAATATCATAAAAATTGTACCTTCAGCTGCTCCCTTGTATTCTCCCCCCAGGTTCACCACAGTGGATTAATTCACATTGCTAATTTGGCAGAGGTTTTGCACCAGATCCCCTTTCTGACGCAACCCTCCTTGGTGAGAGTGGCTTGTGTCGCCACCTGGAATCAAACGAGGGACCTTTTGCTTGCAAGGCAAATTCGTAAACCACTGCGCTATCATCGTGATAAACCTTGCAAATAATTAGGAGGATTCAGCAGCCCAGTCTGCTCCTATGTGGGTAAAGAGATTTTCATTGATGACCTCCTTTGACCAACCTTCACCTTGGACCCTAAAACTTCAAAAATGTTATCAGTTCTTCTATACATCATAGAGTAGTAAGTACAAAAACCTGGCTAGCAAACAAGACAGCTCTTGTAGTGGTGACAAGATTTGTAAGAGACGGACAGACAGACAACCCAAAACCATAATGCCTCTGTAGCAGAAGCACAATATTATTATTATTCTTTCATGCCCTAAAAAGTCAGGTGTGCAGAACTGAAACAGAGGCAGCCTGGTTCTTTAAAGATCAAGAAACCTCCACAGAGGTAATCAAGTTGGTATTTTCTAATCATGAAACGATCTGACAAAATCAACACAAATGCTGGTTAATGAGCACTGTTGTGTGATCGGCAGTATTGACATTTAAAATGAGTGACTCTAGAGAATGTTATAGATGGCATCCATTAAGACCTATAAGTGATCACCTACTGTGCTTGAATGCAGCCACAGAGCTGCAATTTACATGTTTCTGCAGTCAGACATCAGAGAGAACAAAAAAACAGACAGAAATAGATTTAGTCATGGCTCATAAAGCTGTTAAGCAGCAGTCACTGCAAACTGCTGATCTTTATTTCAAGGTGGCATCTGACAAAGCCAGCAGACATTCAGGTTAATGACAGCAGCTGTGTGATGTATCGACATTCAAAATGAGCATCCAAAGAGCAATTGTCTTTTTAACTTCAGCATATATGACGTTCAATATTTCCACACTTCATGGCCCTTCATTAACAAGATTCTGATTTCTGACTTACTACCTGAACTTGTAAAATGCTCATAAATCAAGAACATCAGCTGTTACTCTTTTGCACTGCAGGTTTTTGTATGTACTTTTGTTTTGCAGATTTCTTGGGACACCTTCCTATTTCAAAGGAAAAGTCAGCTTCAAGGTTTTGAAGCTGGACTCCTTTTCTTGGATGGAAAATGGTGTTAGATGCTCACTAACTGTGAAGTACTTCAAAAATGATGAACATGGCCCCCGTATGTCTTGTTGTGCTGCTCATTTTTATATTAAATTGTAAAATAAAAATGTAAAAAAATATAATGTAAAAATATAAAATATCCCAGTTTTTCCAGAAATGGGATTTGAAGACATGTGCTCATGTCTGTTGCCCTCTCGTGAACATAAAGCCCAGTGTTTCAGTTCTGGTTTTTGACCATTTTAACAGCATTAGATGGCAAACCAGTGACCTCTCACCTTAAAAACAAAAAGTTGGTTTGATTCCAGGTGGGGGCACAAAGCCCTGTCATGAAGGGCATCTGTGTAACACTTACCAAATTACCAATGCAGATTAATCCGCTGTGTCGACCGGTTGATGGGAATACAGGGAACAGCTGCAGGCATTTTTCATTTGGGTGGATAGTGGGATCATATTTGATGATTCTTAGACACATCATGCTTTCAATTTTCATTTATTCAGTTTCTTTGAAATTTGAAGATAATTTTTAAAAAAACACATCAAGAAAAAGAGCAGTCTGAACAGCCCTATCTCACAATGCTGAGGAACCCTGCCAGCAAGTGCTGGAACCAGTCTCAAATCAACTCTAAAAGTTAATCACTTCTGAGTTGGGCCAGGTCCCATCATTGGTAAAATTTCTGTCTGTAATATTTTGCATAATATTGCTAAAAATGAAACAAAATGGCGGGGTCACAGCCATGGATCGAATTACTCTAAGGACTGTGGAGATGTGTCCCATCCACTTTTTCAATTACCTGAAACTGTCCCTACAGCTGTGATACCATTTCATATGTGTTCGTGCATTTATTACACATTTTATAATTACAAGTCCTGCTTCTCAAATCTAATATTGCAGATTTTTTGCAAATGTGTGACACTGTAGCTATACCAACTGGATGTGCACGTTGGGATCATGGCCATGTGTGGATAACAATCGATCAGAATCAGAATACTTTTTTAATCCCAGGGGGGAGACTGCTTATAACAACACGCTTATGCTGACAGTTCTGTGCTCAAGAATGTGACTGAGGAAAAGACAAGGTTTTTTGTTCTAAAACATGGGACAGTTCTACATCTACAGCTATGAACTGATGTTATGTCCCCATCAATTCTGAGACCAAGCCTACACCACTGAGCCCAGGGTTGAATAGTCAGAAACAAGATCCAGACCTTGTTAAGAGAAGGATCCCTTTCTGTCATCTTGGTTTAAACTAAACCAAATCCACCACAGCCTATCAGAGGGTGAACAGTCAGGCCAAGAGATGTGCTGTAAAGAAACGAGTGTACTGGATTCACAGCACAAGACAAAAGAAGCAGAAGGCAGTACAGTCAGTTCTTTTGCTTTCAGTGGAAGATAGACTAGCAATTTAAGACAAAAATCACCTAATTGTGCTACCCCAGAACTTATTAAATTGCTGTTGAATACCTCATAAATATTACTGTCTACACCCGGGCTGTTAGTTGTCAAACTGCATCAGCAGCAAGTTTAACCCCTAGTAAATATCTAACTCTGTTTTGTAAAGGATTACTGTTTGATGAGCACTGCTTCTTTTCTTTTCTTTATCTTTAACTCCATCTCTCTTTGCGTGTGTAATTAAAGTACAGGCCTCAGAGCCAGTTCCCTGTAGTGCAGGTTGGTGGACAGCCTTCAGATGCCATTAAGCACAGATGGCAAATTGTTTTCTAGGAATAACTCCTCCCCACCTTTTGTGCTCTCTAAATGTGGGCAAGTGTAACAGAGGAGAGCGGGCCTATGAAGCCAAAAGATTACACATAATGGTTAACAGGGCACACAGATCCTCAACAAGACAAACAGATTTAATGACCTCAACCAAACTGATAATAAAAAATTTCCTAACTGAACGCAATAAAGCAGTTTAATTTATTCCAAACTCTTGTGTAATTGTATACAATGCTTGTAATTGATCTATGTTATCTTCATAGCATCGGGATCAACAGTATTTATTTGACAATATCCAGTTCTCAACAAAGTATTATTAACAAGATGCACCATATGGACCAAAGTATTGGACCACACCTTTTAATCATTGAATTCAGGTGTTTCATTCAGTCCCATTGCCACATCTGTATAAAATCCAGCAGCTAGCCATGCAGTCTGCCTTTACAAACATGTAAAATAATGTATCGCTTTAAACAGCTCACTGAATTTCAGCGCAGTACTGTAAGTCAGTTGTTGGTATTATTGCAAAATAAAAGTGTTTAGGAACCACAGCAGCTCAGCCAAGAAGTGGCAGAGCACGTGAAGTTACAGATTGGTTTCGCCGAGTTCTGAGGTGCATAGTGCATAAAAGTTGCTGAAGCTCTGCTGACTCAGTAACTGTAGAGTTCCACGCCTCCTCTGGCATTAACATCAGCAGAAAAACTGTGCAATGGGAGCTTCATGGCATGGGTTTCGATGGCCGAGCAGCTGCATGCAAGCCTTACATCGCAAAGTGTCTGATAGAGTGGTGTAAAGCACTGAACCCTGGACCAGTGGAACTTGGACTTGGATGAGTGGTTAGGAAAACCCAAATAAATAAATGAAAAAAAACCATACTTGATCACTTATTAATAGAGGACAGATCTGAGTTTAAAAAACATGTTTTTGACCCTTTGCACATCAGAACTTTTACCCATTCCAATGTTCTTAACACAGTCAGCTTCAGTATTCAGTGAACCACTTGTTTCAGGTCCTTCACAGCATTTCTGTTGGAGTTCAGGTCAGGACCTTGACTTGCTCATTGCAAAACTGTGAATTTATTCTTTTTGTGTGTGTAGGGGTGTTGCCTTGCTGTATTATCAACTGTTAATATAGAGTCAGGTTAAGAACTTATGTTCTAAAATTTTTCTTTGGAATTTTCTGGCCCAGGTGGAACAAACACTCCCGAACCATGACACTGCTGCCACCATGTTTCAAAGAGGGGATGAGGTTCTTCTTCTTGAATATCATCTTTTTCTTTCTCCAAACACAACACTGAGAATGTTGAGATTTTGAGCTGGGCTGGTGATAACTGTCTGACTACATCAGATAACTGATATTACAAATGCATAATGTGTGTGAAGCAAGAGTCAGAGGTGGCAATGGGTTGTGTGCAGCTGGACAGCAGAAGAGAGCAGCTGCAGTAATTGATTTCTGCTGCCACACCAGGGCTAAATGACTGGGATTAGTGGACTATGAACAAGGCCTATTTATTACTGGGATGCTCATGATTAGCTCGTTACTCAGTTCACTGAGGCTCATCTAGCCGCCTGTCACGGAGGGAGGGGGGGATGTGTGTATTTGTGCTTACATTTAAGCCTGTGCAGTCAATAGGCCTTGTCTACAAGTATTATAGCTGCAAAGCCAAAGGAGTTAGCAAAGCCATTCACAAGAAATCCTCTAGCATTTAATACAATGACGCAAAACGCACGGTATCTAAATAGACTGAGGCTGAGTTTGGGCCCATGAGCTGCACCGTGTATTAAAAATGCCATTTATTTGAACACAGTACACAGCGGTACAACAAGGTGGGGGAAATACAAGCTATTTGTTATCTCTCACAGTCGAGTGTGGGCGAAAAGCCTTTACTCTGCTTCTGTGATGGTGCTGTTTTCTCTCACCATGATATAAGAACTCCAAGAGTGTGGGAGTCGGTGTCAAATGGGTGGGGGGGGGGTAAAGAAAGGGCAAAAAAAAAGAACTGATGGTGGGGGGGATTTTCAGAGGGAGCCACAGCTAATTTCATGCTCTGCATTTTATTGTCATGCTTCAGCCATTGTGCCTGAGTGCCACTCGAAGGCCAGAAACACTCTGCCACAAGCCAGTGGATGTTCAGGATCAGTAAGAATCAACACAGCTCTCTACACTGACACACACACACACACACATTATTATTTTTTACCATTTTCACAACTATGGGAATTTTCAGGATTTTTTCAAAAGAGATTACTTAACACTGGAATTTTTTTTACATTTGGATGTTTTTAATGTCAATACAAACACTATCATTGTACATCAGTACTGCTGCAGTTTTTTTTACATGGGGGGAAAAGAATTAAAAACAAACTTGGAATTTAACAAGATTAAAACATAAATAAAACAGTTTTTTAAGAGAAAAACAAATTTATGAAAAATGAAGTAATTTCCTAAATGATGAAACCAGATTTACTTAGATCTATTTCAACACATAAGAAGGCTGTGCGCAAGAGATACCTTCACAATCTGACAGAGTTAGAGCACTAGTGCAGGGAAGAGTGGGCAAATATTACCAAGTTAAGATGTGCCATGTTGATAGACTCCTGCTCAGACAGACTGAATGATGTAATTAAAGAATAAGGTGCTTCAATAAAGGATGAGTTTTAGGCTGTGCACACTTATGCAGCCATCTTATTGTATATTTTTAATGATTTATACCCCCCTCCCCCCTAACAGATTAGTTTCTTTTTCAGTTGAATTGTTCAGGTTCTAGATCACATCAAAGGTGGACAAAGTTTTGAAATGATTTATCATGATCTCATTTCTTTACATCCGAAAAATCTGGTGTTTTAAGAGTGATGTGTAGACTTTGTATATCCACTCTGGGGCGTTTGGGATTATTGTCATGCTGAAAAATGAAGCTGTTGTCAATCAGATGTTTTCCAGATGTATTGGATCAGATGTATTGCATGAAGGATCAAAATCTGCTGTTACTTTTCCACATTCATAATTCCATCAGTTTTGACAAGATCCCCAACATCACTGGCTTGACATGCAAACCCAAACCATGACAGAGCCCCCACTGTGTATGGTTATGGCTGTAGATACACACCTCTGACCAAATTTGGATTAATCACTTCAGAAGACCTTCTGCCACTGATTTTCAGTCCAATTCTTGTGTCATTTGCATACTTCAACCTTTTCTTCCTGTTTCCCCTCCTAATGAATGGCTGCTTGGCAGCCACCCATCCAGTGAGAACATTTTGATGAGTCTTTGGCAAACAGTAGATGGATCAACTGAAGGGTCAGATGCATCTTTTCAGGTCTTTATTGGATTTGTTCCTATTTTTTAAGGGCATGACTTTCAGATACTGTTCTTCTGCTGTAGACACTTGTCCCATTGGCTCAAATTCTTTAACGACACACTGAGATATATCAAGTGTCTGATATGTGTAGAAACAACACTGGTTCATCCCTGGTGGTAGGTGATTTCTTATGCTTGAATGATTTATAGGTCAGTGTTAAGTAGCTTAACAAACTAACAAACAAACAAAACATTTCTCTGAAAACAGTCAGGTACAAGGACTGGACTGACTGTCCCTGTAATGTAGTAGTTTACGCCTTGCAAGCAAAAGGTCCCTAGTTCACTTCCAGGTGGGGACACAAGTCCCTCTCACCATGGACGGTTGTATCAGAAAGGACATCCGGCGTAAAACCTCTGACAAATTACCAATGCGGATTAATCCACTGTGGCAACCCCTTGGGGAGAATACAAGTGGGCAATTGAAGGTATGAGGACTGGACTAAAAATGAGCAAAAAAGCTGCCATGTCCAAAGAAACACTTCAAAAGAGCTTCAGAAAGCCAGGAGAACTGATGCTCAAGACAAAAACTACCAGAAATTCTGGCTGCATGGAAGAAAATCATAAAGAGAAGAAAGGTGGCTCAAGAAATATTTCTTGGGACACTTTGGGCCCCTTAGTACTAATTTAACATCAGTTATATACCACAGCCTGCCTGAGAATGGTTGCTGACCATGTCCATCCCTTCATAATTACAGTGTACCCATCTTCTGATGGCTCCTTCCAGCAGGATAACACACCACATCACAAAGCTCAAATCATCTCAAACTGGTTTCTAGAACATGACAAGTTCACTGTACTCAGCTGGCCTCTAGTCACCAGATCTCCATCCAATAGAGCGCCTTTGGGATGTGGTGGAATCTAAGATTCACATCACAGATGTGCAGCTGCCAAATCTGCTGCACGTGTGTGACGCTATCATGCCAATATGGACAAATCTGTGAGGAATGTTTCCAGGACCTTGGTAAATCTATGCCACAAAGCATTAAAGCAATTCTAAAAAAGGGACTCCAATGAAGTGTAGCTAAGGATGTGGCTGACGAGTGTATAAGAATTTCTTTGATTTTGGTTTAAATATAGGAAGCATCCAAATATATTCATTAAAAATGTTATTTTTCAGGAAACAAATCAAAGACTGATTCACTCCAGTCTGAAACATGTACTCCTCATTTTAAAATCGCTGCAGCTGTCTCATGAGGACGACGCAGAGTCAGCAACATTGAGGCTCCGCCTTTATCCCCCCACCCCAACCTTCAAACATAGCAAAAACACTGTCTTTAGTCTTCAGTGGAATGGAACAGAGAAAACCAGTCCTCGCATCTGAAGCAGGAACCAGCCTTTGCACTTGATAACCGATCCATTAATTGCTTAGCAAGATCGATTCGGCTCTCATTTTCAGCCAGTACAGATAACTGATTTACTTTCTACAGCCCTGCAACAAGTAAGAGATGAAAAATCTGGATTCTGCTGATTTTTATTTTGTTCTCCCACTGCAGATGAGGTTTAAAAAAAAGAAATAGGCCAACTTCTCAAATGCAAATGTGGTGTTTCGCCAACCTTTGAAATTTAAGAAGCCACCGAGAGGATTGATTTGTCAGCCATTCAGTCTAATTATCTGAAAACCTTTTGATTCTCTACCCAAACAGTAAGATGAGGCTGAGTCCTGCTCCAGCTTCAGTTTCTTCACCTTTTATCTTCTACAGTAATGTGGAAGGTTCAGCTGCTGCAAGCTGTCTGTTAAAACACTCACTGCTTCAGCAGACTCCTGAGGTGTTTCCTAATCTAAGAATACAACAAGCAAGATGTCACAAGTACTTCTACTAACACAGCTTATCTGTAAGAAAACAAGTCTAAATTTAATATGAACGGATTTATTCAAAAGTAGCTTCTTTAACTGTCAGGAGCTGCTGCAAGATTCAGGAAACTTTGTAAAACCTTTTAAATTTCTCACTGTGTTGTTTAAATTCATCAGTCATTTTACTGGGTGAACTGTTTTCCCTCCATCGGTGATCGTCTGTCTGGGCTTGTGTGAGGTTCCGATTCACAGTCGAGTGATGGCACCAGAATGTTCCCGCACAGATTTTATGTCCTTAAAAGAATCAGTGCCAGTTTAAATATACGCCACCTAGAACATTTTCACTGCTTTACCAGCTTTAGTCATTACACTTTACCAGACTCCACTGACAAAAACAGCAACCTTTTAGGAATTGCTCACTTACTGCCTCCTTGATTGGTTAGTAAATTTGAGTTACTGTGTGATTTTGGTGTTTAAATGGGTTTTTCAGATGCTATGGGGAGGGCACAGTGCTGGCCTACAGCATAAGATGAAGAGATTATGGAGCTGGAGAGATCAGAAACAATTTGTTTGGGTGTACTTGAGAAAAATTCTAGAGGTCAGAGCCCCATTCAACTTGACTTCAGTCAGTTTCCTCTTTGAGCTGGCTGATGTAATAGTAAATCATCACACAAAAAGAAACAAGCATTAAAGAAAAGACAACTAAATCTACAAAGGAGATGTAAATACAGGCAACAATACGACACTGGTGGATATGAGTTTAGTAATTTCATTATTAACAATGGCACAGGTGTCCATCTCCAAACCATACATCACAGCAGGCCTTGTAAACCTTCCCTTTCACTCTTGCTGCTATCCTTCTGTCATAAAGCACCCCTGACACTCATCTACACCTACTCATATAAAGTTAATTGTTGGGTTAATTCTAAATTATTCGTAGGTGTGAATGGGAGTGTGATTGTTTGTCTTTCAGCCTGTGAGTCCAAAGTCCAAAGTGTACCCTACCTCTCACTCAATGACAGCTTGGAAAGGATCTAGCCCCCGTGACCCTTAACTGCATAAGACAAATAGCAGTCTGAGCAGAGAGGTTCAGACAGGTTTCTCCACAGACACAGACTCCAGCTCTTCTGGGGGGATACCGAGGCTTTCCCAAGCCAACCAAGAGACATAATCTCCCCAGTGTGATTTTCAGCAGCATAATTTACAAAACAGTTAGCAGTTTATAGTGCATCTGCTCTGCTTTGATTCATACTGAACAGACAGTTCTGAAAGAATTAAAATGATCAAATCAAACTTGCTTTGCTGAACAAATTATTTTATGTGCTGACATTTATTATTTCCTGTTAGAAAAAATGACAATAATTTCTACTGATGCGTGTAGAACAACATATTCTGATATTAATATCGGTGAAAGTCCATTATCGGCCACTGATATCGGCTACATTATGTATCACATTATGCATGACTCCTTGGGGAAATACAAGAGAGTGGCTGAAGGTTCTTCCTTTTATCAGTATCAGCAGCCTGTAATCTAACAGTGTACTTTTTAAAAACAATACTGTAATTTGCAAAAGTCTTGAGCCACCACTCATTGCTTTTTTTGGCTTTCAAGGAGCCAAAATTAATTATAATTTTTCAAAGCGGTCTTAAGCAACAGTTCTCCAGGCTTTCTGAAGGTCTTTCAAAGTTTTTCAGTAGAAATTGACTGCTTTTTTATTCATTTTCAGTCCAGTCATTGTACCTGGCTATTTTCAGGTCTTTCAGGACAGACTGTTTCTTCGATTGACCTATGAACAGTGTCTGAAAGTCATGTTCTTAAGAAATTAATTAAAAAAAAAAGAATCCAGCAAAGACCTGGCACAGGACCTGAGTGGTACATCTGACCATTCAGTAGATCAGATCAAGAAGCCATACCTAAGCAAGGGAAACACTGAGAAAAGGTTGAGATATGCCAAATTACACAAGAACACTTACACCTTCAGCCTACTGTATTTTTACCATGTATTAAGGTAACATTGCATAAAGATGCAGTATTCCTTTATGTATAGAAAAGAGTGGGTGTGTGCTTGTTAATATTAAGATCACATCATTCAGAGTATTAAAGGAGCAGTTGACCCCAAATTACAATCTACATATCTTCCAGTTTCCAGCAGTGTTATTTGTACATCAAGACTCTTTTGGGTGAAATGCAGCTCCATTTTGAGAGTCTTGAATAAAAAGAAGCTGAAAAGATGTCACAAAACTTACAGTTAAATGAAGGAACTACTTCATATCTTCTGAACCACACCAACTAACTAAAATAATAAGCAGAGTGACCAGAGGACTGCACTTCTCGTGCCCCACTGAGCTGAGCTGTAATGTTGGTAAGCAGCTTCTATTGCTTTGGTAGAAATTTGGTAGAAATAAAAGATATTCCTACATGAACCTGCTCACACCAAGTTTGCTCTCCTTGCACCTGGTTCTGCCAGAGGCTCCTTCCTATAAAAAGGAACTTTATCCCCACTGTCGCCAAGTGCTGCTCATAGGGATCATCTGGCCATTGACATTTCCTCTCTAATAGTGTAGGGTCTTTACCTTACAACAATGCACCTTCAGATAGCTGTTACCAATGTGCATGTCAGTTCACTGTTTTATATTTCATTAATTAGGCCAAGAGTATTTTGCATTGATCTCTGAAGCTGTCTGCAGGTAAATGCTTTGCACAAGCTCAACTAACTTTACTATTTTTTGCAGTGCATTGAACTAGACAGCCTCACAGTAATTCTCCAAGTCTGACAATCACAAAGTGAACAGAATGAAATCATCCCAATATGATTTACAACCCGAATTCCAGAAAAGTTGGGAAGTGCTTTAAATTTGAACAAAATGAAAACTAAAAGACTTTCAAATCACATGAGCCAATATTTTAGTCACAACAGAACATAGCTAACACAATAAATGTTCAAACTGGGAAATTGTGCACCTTCATCCACTAAATGAACTTATTTTAAATTTGATGCCTGCTACAGGTCCCAAAAAAGTTGACACGGGGGCAACAAATGGCTGAAAAAGCAAAAAAGCTCAAAAAGATTCAGCTAGAAGAACATCTAGCAAGTAAGTAAATTAATTGATATCAGGTCTGTAACACAATTAGCTATAAAAGGGATGTCTTAGAGGGGCAGAGTCTCTCAGAAGTAAAGATGGGCAGAGTCTTACTTCAAAAACAATGTTCCTCAATGTCAAATTGCAAAGGCTTTGCAACTCTCATCATCATCTACAGTGTATAACATCATCAAAAGATTCAGAGAAACTGGAGATGTCTCTGTGAGTAAGGGACAAGGCCAAAGACCTCTACTGAATGCCCGTGGTCTTTGGGCTCTCGGAGGACACTGCATCACTCATCAGCATGACTGTGTCACAGACATTACTAAATGTGCCCAGGAATATGGTGGATTGTGTCGGTTAACACAATCCACCATGCCATCTTCAGATGGCAGCTAAAGCTGTACCAAGGAAAATGGAAGCCATATTTGAACATGATCCAAAAGTGCGGTTGTGTCATGGGGGCAAAGACTCATTTGAAATGGACTGTTTCAAAGTGGGAAAGTGTTCTATGGTCAGACGAGTCATAATTTGACATTCTTGTTGGTAATCATGGACGCTGCGTCCTCCAGGCTAAAGAGGAGGGAGACCTTCCAGCGTGTCATCAGCATTCAGTTCAAAAGCCAGCATCTCTGATGGTATGGGGGTGTATAAGTGCATACGGTATGGGCAGCTTGCATGTTTTAGAAGGAACTATGAATGTTGAAAGGTATATAAAGGTTTTAGAGCAACATATGCTCCCCATCAAAGATGACCATGAACTCTTCAGCAGCTTGAAACCTATATCAGGCAAGAATGAGACTGAATTCTTACATGAAAACTAATCGAATAACCTCGATGCCCAGATGTCTTCAAACTGTTTTGAAAAGAAGAGGAGATGCTGCACCATAGTAAACATGCCCCCGTCCCAACTATTTTGAGACCTGTAGCAAGCATCAAATTTGAAATCAGCTTACTTTATGCATAAAATTGTAATATTGCTCAGTTTAAACATTTGTTATGATATCTAAGTTCTGTTGTGAATAAAATATTGGCTCATGTGATTTGAAAGTCTTTTAGTTTTCATTTTGTTCAAATTTAAAGAAATGTCCCAACTTTTCTAGAATTCGGGTTGTATTCAGTTTCATTCAAACGTGTTTCGAGTTGTGCTAAATGAGAGTCCAAATACCACTGAAGACCCTATCATGTAGGTTTAAAAATAAAAGCTGTTTTCTGCTCTATTCCATGTTGTAGTGGCCAAACATTTGAAAAAACCTACTAAACGTTGTGCTCTGAGGCACTGTGCCAGCTGATGTTTGACTCCTCTGCCCTGGGTGGCACAGAGAAAACAGCACTGACAGAGAAATGGAGTATTTATGCTGCTGCTGCTGCTGCTGGAGATCAGCTTGTCAGCGATGATCTAACTACAGCAGGCAGCTGGGAAGCAAATGTTAAACGTTCCCTCCTGTCCATATCCCTCAAGGATTTTCCCGCCTCAGACTTGTTTGGCTGATAAGCTGCTGCCACGAGCTTGTCAAGGTCAGCAGTTATCTTGCCACACCCCAGTATTTACATAGTGTGTCCCTTACAAGAGCCAGAGCTCGAGGAGAGGCGATGGGCACTTATCTGAGCAGAGCACCCTCCTTTTTTTCCCCCATGAGAGCGGCTGTGCTGATTCAAAAGGATGTGGTCAATGCTGACATCTGCTGGTAACAAGCTGATATAAAAATCACTGGAATGTGCAAAGCACCACATTTACACATTGACAAAAGTTTTTTCTTTTCACTTATGCAACAAATCCTCACCAATTATTATGTTCTGGGATTAGAACCCTTGGTAAATACAGTACATTCTGCATTACATAAGTCCATATTGTGAGGTATATCTAAAAATAACAAAGCCTCTAACATTATTCTGATATAATATTATTAAAAAATAATAATTATCAAATGATATATTATGAAGTAGTCCCACTTTGTGATAAAGAAAAAAGGATAAAGAGGGAAGAGGATGGAAAGACAGGGTGAGATGGGGGCAGATGATCAACTGTGGCGACCCCTAACAGAAGTAGCCAAATCTGGATGAAGACTCATTAGTTGATCATTGTGAGTAAGTTTTATTAAAGTCTAACCAATATTGTAGGAGGACTAGTGATTCTTGAAATTTCTGGATGAGTTCACCATGGACCTCATTAGTCCTTTGGTCAGATGAGGTAACCAAAATGTCAGTGACATATTAGCTCATCCTGCTCAAAATCCATCACAAGAAGAAAAGAAAGACAGACACTGAAATCTGAACAATACTGTAGGACGACTGGCAGCTTTTATGAAAATGGAAAAGTGTCCGCAAAATGGGAACTATGATGTCGACCTTAAGCACAGTTTGGATAAAGAAGCATTAGGTGATCACTGTATGCCAAAGTCTGACTAATAATCTATGAGGAGTACTGAGCTAAAACCAGACTGCCTCAACATGACAGAAACAAGAAAGAGTTTGTGAACCAAAGCATAACAACTTCAAATACTGCAGTGTTTGGGTCATGGTGTTGGCATGTGAGGCTGCCACAGTAAAATGACCATGACCATGAACCATGGAGCTGTGTGACCCGATGTCTGACCTTTAGTGTTTCTCCTGCTCCGAGAGAGCAACGAACCCAGAAATCCAGTCACATGCTCTGAACAAGTCAGTCAACTAACTGATGGATATGTAAAGCAGAAGTATAGAGGAGCACACTAACAGTAGCTGATGTGAGGGAAAATTTTCCCTCCAAGTCACAAATCATCATGAGCAGAGCCTTTGATTTCCTTCCCCACGGTGCCTTCATATTACTATGACAACCTCAGACATCTTCACTGTAGCCAGGGTAAAAAAAAGACAACTCTTTATCTTTAACCTTGGGCTGGTGATGAAAGAGAATTTCCATGATACTATGCAGATGTGCTGAGTGAATCAGCGTTTTGTTCTTCCTTTTCATTTTGGCAGTGAAAAGCCACCTTCAAAATGGCTGCTTCCCCCCCCATCAGCTCTGCGCTCCTGCCTTCTTTTCATGCAGCTGAGGAAGCAAAGGGATCATTAGACATCAGTATCTGTTTGTCCTCACTGTCACCAGTTCATCATGGCTCCCCCTCCTCCCCCTTATCCTCCTCTTTTCACTCTATCCCCTAAAATAGCCTCATGACTTGCAGTGCACTCCCATCTCCTCATGAGGCTGCTTTCAGTTTGTCTCACAATCAAACCCTCAATCTGTCTCTTTGTATGCCGTCGCAGCCTTTGGCCATACTACTGAAGTTATGCTGATGTTCAGCATTGAAACAGACAAGGCAAATGCCAATATCACTGTAAATATGACTGTTCGCCTCAGGCGGGAGTATGGGCACCACTTATGTTCTCATCAATTACTCAGAGAAAAACTGCTCAGAAAAACCCCAAGGCTTTACAATTCCACTCCAATAAACAATAAGCAGTCTATCATATAATTTAACTATACTTACACACACTGACTGAGATTGCATGTTGGTTCTGCTTTGAGGATGGGTGTTTTGCTTCTATCCAGTACCTAAATCTGGCCACAGACAGTGGGAGTTTCACTGGTGTACAAGCTGAAGTAGAAAAAAGCTTCCTTCACCATTTAAAACAAGAATGTCAAAGTTGCAGTAGCTCATCTGGGTCATGATCCATTACAATTCACAGATTATTTAGATTTGGGAACCACAGAAAGAAAGTGATGGATTTTCTTGAGTGTCAGGGGGGCTTTGGGACAGAAGGATAGCAGCAAGAGTGAAAAGGACAAGACAGCAGTGAGACCTGCTATGATGTATGGTTTAGAGGTGGCGGCACTGACAAAAAGACAGGAGGCAGAGCCAAAGGTGGCAGAATTGAAGATGTTGAAATTTTCTCTGGAAGTGACCAGAATGGACAGGATTAGAAATGAGTCCATCAGAGGGACAGCTCAGGCTCAGAAGTTGGAGACAAAATCAAAGAGGCAAGGCTGAGATGGTTTGGACATGTTCAGAGGAGGTATAGTGGATATTTTGGACAACAGATGTTGAAGATGGAGCTGCCAGGCAGGAGGAAAAGGGAAAGACCACAGAGAAGATTCATGGATGTAGTGAAGGAGGACATGCAGAGGGTTGGTTTGATAAAAGAGGATGCAAGGGATAGGGTGAGATGGAGGCAGAGGATCGGCTATGGAGACCCCTAACAGGGGCAGCCAGAAGAAGAAAAAGAAGAAGAAGAAGAAGAGGTTGGCTTCATTGCACAAACTAACAGGAATTAAATTCCATTCAGAAATCAAGGAGGGTCACAAACAGTCCAATCCAGGACATCAGCAACTGTTCTTTACCAGCTCCAACCCAGCTGAAGGCATTATTACACCATAAACAATCTTAACGAGATGTCACAGGGGCACAAACAAACACTTTTTTTAGACAATTACAATACAGACCAACACTCGTAGGAGTATCAATTCTTATGAAAATAAAAAAGTGACTGTAAAACGACCGTGACTTTGACACCAAGCACAATTTGAGTGCAGACCAGTTAGGTCAGGGGTCACCAACCTTTACTATTAAAAGAGCTGTTGTGAGCCACAAAAGATATTTCAGCATTTATAATGAAGGTGATGAATGTTAAGTATAAATTAACTCTCATCTGTTTGAGGAGCTGATGAATGAGGAAAACGAGAGAGAGGGGAGGGCAGAGAGAGGGAAGATGGTGAATCAGGAAGTGCAGAGTATGTAGTAACTACAGAGGAATCAAGTTGAAGAGCCACACCATGAAGATATGGGAGAGGGTTGTTGAAGCTAGGCTAATAAGAGAGGTGACCATCAGCGAGCAGCAGTATGGCTTCATGCCGAGAAAA
>VUQH01090882.1:7859-39030 GCA_015106775.1 Etroplus canarensis
GAAACCTTTTCAGTTGTGGATTACTCTCTGCTGCACCCCTCTTGTGACAGCCTTCTCTCTCTCTCTCCCTCCACCAGCCTCTCCTTTGGATCCAGGACAGAAAACCCTGCCTTGGACACACCCCTCAGGATTTGCCTGTTTTGCCCGTGAGAGAGAGAGAATTGGAGTTCCCCCTTAAGGCCCCCCCCCTCTCACTGACTTGTTTTTGTTTCCCTCAGGGCCCTGTACAGCACCTCTTCCCCCCATACACCAGAGCACCCTGCACCTTTGAACATTCTTGTAAATAAATTGACTGAACTTGCACTGCAAACCGCATTCCGAGTCCATCTGTCTGAGCAACCATGACAGGAAAAGTAAGTGGTACTAAAAGAAAATAGCTAAAATAGAAAATAACTTGTTGCAAGTTAAATAACAACACGTCAGGTATGTGACTGGGTTTAAAACGAGTCACCTTAGAGAGGTAGAGTCTCTCAGAAGTAAAGATGGGCAGAGGTTCAGCAATCTGCCAGAAACTGGATCTACAAATTGCGTAACAATTTCAGAATAATGTTCCTCAACATAAAATTTTAAAGCCTTTGAATATTCCATCATCTACAGTACATAATATCATCAAAACGTTGTGAGAATTTGGAGACACCACAGCCAAAAAACAGTACTGGATGCTGGTGATCTTCGGGCCCTCAGGTGGCACTGCATTGCAAACAGGCATGATTCTGTCATGGAAATCACTGCATGGATTCAGGAACACTTGCAAAAATCATTGCCTGAAAACACAGCTCACCTTTCCTTCCACAAATTTAGGTTAAAGCTATCACGCAAAGAAGAAGCCATATGTGAATATGATCTAGAAACGTTACCATCTTTTCTCGGCCAAAGCTCATTTAAAATGGACTGAGGCAAAGTGGAAAAATGATCAGACGAATCATAATTTGAAATTTTTTTTGGAAATCATGGACACTGTGTCCTCCAGACTAAAGAGGAGAGGGACCATCCCGTTTGTTTTCAATGCTCAGTGCAAAAGCTTGCATCTCTGATGGTATGGGGGTGCATTAATGCCTATGGTCCTGGCAACTTGCACATCTGGAAAGGCATCATCAAAGCTAGAAGGTATATACTGGTTTAAGAGCAGTATAAGCTCCCCTCTGTATGACATCTTTTTCTGTGGAAGGCCTTGCATATTTCAGCAAGACAATGCTAAACTGCATGCTACAGCTACTACAGCAGTGTGGCTTCATAGTAGAAGAGTCCAGGTGCTTGACTGGTCTGCCCGCAGTGCAGATCTTTCACCACCTGAAAACATTTGGTGTATCATGAAATGCAAAATACAAAGAATACCCAGGACTGTTGAGCAACTTGAATCCTATATCAGACGAGAATGGAACAACATTCCTCTCCCAAGGTCCAGCAGCTGGTCTCCTCAATTCCCAGATGTTTACAGACTGCTGTTAGAAGAAGAGGGGATGCTACACAACGGCAAACATAGCCCTGTCCCAACTTTTGAGATGTGTTACCGCTATCAAATTCACGATGAGCTAGTATTTTTCATGAAATAGTAAAATGTCTCACTTTAAAGGTCTGCCATATTTTCTCTGTTCTTTTGTGAATAAAATATTGCTTTATGAGAGTTGTAAATCATTACTTTTTATTTTTTTTTTATATTTTACACAATGTCCCAACCATTTTGGAATTGGGGCTGTATGTTATAAACAACCAATACAGTTTTTTAATTAAGTGAATGACACAAGGTGGAGGCAAACTGTCGACCACTACAGGAAAATTAGGACTTCTGGACTTAACATGACTCGACAAATTCATGTTATTCATATGCTTGCTCGGTATGAAATCAACAAAATTCAGCTGCAATCTGTGCATCTTACTTTTTCCCCAGGATGGCCATAACGTGTTCAGCTGGTTCTTTGATGTGAAGCCTCTTGATCATCTTCTTCATATTGAACTCACTCTGCTTTTTTTCCACCACCACGACTTTGTTGCTCTCCAACTTCAACTGCACACATACACAGACAAACAAATCAGTGTTAGCCAGTGCTAAACTGCTTCTCACAAAAACAACTCTACAACAGAAAAAATGCAATATAAAACGTTGAATAAGTTAAAGTTTTTAGTTGTTTAGCTGATTACTTTAGTTTTACAATCTGCAATAAACCCACAGGTGATACTCACGCAGTAGTCCTTAATAAATTTAAGTAAATGTAGCTAGACAGCAAAAAATATTTACATCACCTTCCAGAAAACAACAACAGACGGCTGCTGGAAATGTCCTGCTGTTGCTGGCTTACACACTCTATGAAGGGACAGCCAAAGACTTTAAATTCTTGAATGTTTTGAAATTTTTTGGTGAAGTTATGAGATTTGCACAATTAACAGAAAAAATCCTGTTTATTTTATACTGGGCCTTAGTGCTTGCTGCCCCTCAGTTCATCCTCTCTCTAAAACAAGCCCTTTTTAGATTCTCTTCTTTTAAACCAACTTTCTTCTGATTACTGCCTCTCACAAAACAGTTTGAATAGCAGATACATAGGCTTTCTGTGCCCACAGCCAGAGCTGTTTGTCTCAAATGATCATATTGGGGATATGCCCTCTCATTATTAAAATTAGAAAGAATGGTCTGAAACAGGTTGTTTAGAGAAGTTACTGCACTTTTAGCTCATTACTTATACATGTTCTGACCACATTAAACATGATCACAATTTCAAAAACTAAGTACACTCTTAAGATGGAAGGTTGCAACCAGGTGCTGCTAATCATTTGCATTTAATTAACTTATTGTCAGCTGGTATGACCACCTCTATAAAAGCAGAAGTCCTGGCAGTTTGCTGGTTGGAAGGATTCAGGTAAGTATTACCATAATGCCACAACCTTCCCAGGAGTGGATATTCCAGCAAATTCACGCCAAGGTCAGACAGTGCAATGCTCAGAGAAATTGCAAAAAAACCCAAGAACTACATCTCAGACTCTACAGGCATCATTTACAATGTTAAAGTTCATGACAGTACAATTAGAACAAGACTGAAAATTTATGGCTTGTTTGGAAAGGTTGCCAGAAGAAAGCCTCTTCTCTAAAGAGAACATGGCAGCACAGCTTAGGTTTGCAAAGTTGCATTTGAACAAACCACGTGCCTTCTGGAAAAATGTTCTTTGGACAGACGACACCAAAGTGGAGATGTTTGGCCATAATGCACAGCACCATATTTGGCAAAATCAAAACACAGCATATCAGCACATACACCTTATACCAACTGTCAAGCATGGTGGTGGAAGGGTGATTATTTGGGCTTGTCTGGGCACCTCGCAGTCACTGAACTGATCATTAATTCTTCTGTATACCAAATTATTCTAGATTCAAATGTGAGACCATCTGTGCAACAGTTAAAGCTTAGGTGAAATTTGGTCATGCAACAGGACAATGATTCCCAAGCACAACAGTAAGTCAACAACAATGGCTGAAAAATCAATAAATAAAACTCAAGGTGTTGCAATGGCCCAGTTCAAGTCCAGACCCCAACTTGTGCATAAATGATTGCCCAAACGCCTCAATGAACTGAAGCAACATTGTAAAGAAGAGATGTCCAAAATTCTATCACAACAATGTGAGAGACTGATAAAGTCATACAGAAAATAATTACTTCAAGTTATTGATGCTGAAGGCAGTTCTTTAGGGTAAAGAAATATAGGGTGTTCTTAGTTTTTCACAGGGCAATTAAGAGTCCTATTGAGACAGACAGAAAAAATAAGGAGAAGAAAACCCTAGTGTAGTGGTTTACAAGTTTGCCTTACAAGCGAAAGGTTCCTGGTTTGATCCCAAGTGGGGACACAAGCCCCTCTCACCATGGAGGGTTGCATCAGGAAGGGCACCCAGCATAAAACCTCTGCCAAATTACCAATGCGGATTAATCTGCTGTGGCGACCCCTTGGGGAGAATACAAGGGAGCAGCCGAGGTACATTTCAAACAGAAATGCAAGAAAGACAGGAAGGAATTGGAAGGAAGCACATTATTTAGTGACAAAACAGAAAAATATATTGACTTACAAACTTCTTCAGAATACATGCATCTGATCTGAGCGTTTCTGCCCAATCCTTCAGCTGTTCATCATTTGGTTTCTAGAAGTCACAGGTGAAAAAGTTTGTGTTCAGGTGGGTATACTTACAGCATATATATAAAAAGAGTTTATTTAGAGTCAGCTGTACAATGACAAAAACCACATGTAATATTAATCATTTTTTGGTAGAGGCAGTGAGGCAGACCCCAGTAAAAAGAACAAAAGCAATCCACTTTTCTCCAATACTGAAATGTTTTTCTATTAAAATGGTTATTGTGTTAGTATGACTAGGTTAAACCTTAATTACAGGACTGAGTTAAAAAATAAAGCAAAAACTATCATCACTGAATCTGTACCTTTGTCTTGCTCTTTTTGCAGTTGTGTTTACAGCGGTGTTTGCGTGTGTTGTATTTGGCCAGTTGATACTCGCTGAACTGTTTGAACTTGTCAGCCATTGCTTTCTTCAGGCACATTGGTAGGGAGCGGCTGAAGCACTGGAAATATCACATCACAGAGTTAAGTCAGAACTGGCACTTCAAGCTCCCACCACACAACAGGTGCTCACTAACACTTACTGTACTATAGATTCTGACTACTTCAAGCCAGTCAGAGGGCAGCTGTACAGCAGCACAGAAGTATCTGCGGACATGCGGCTTGGTGGACGGCTGATTGGCAGCCAGAGCCAATAGGAAGTTTGCTGTAATGCGAATGTTTAGCTTCTGTCGAGTGTAAACTGCGACCTGGATAGGAAACAAAGAGCAGACACACCCTTTGATAATGAGCTCATCTTTCAACAGCATTAAAAAGTAGGTTTGCAGCCTGGTCAGAAAAAAATGGTTTTGGTCTCTATGGATAGTGTCACGCTTCATAAAAACTCTGAGTGGGATGATTTTCTTATAAGTCAATAATCTGGATATTGGACTCAGGGGTGTAACTGGCTTTGATTGACAGGCAGCTGGATTCAATATGTCTGTTGGGCCTCCCCTCCACTACCTCAAACTGTTAAAATGGACCTCTTGACTGTGTTGTGCATGTGCTGTTGGAGTCTTTGGGAGCATTTTTAATAGACTATCATTCTGAAGTTATACTGGTAAAGCTTAAAATTAGGGTGTGGCTACTACACAACTGACAGGTGTACCAACATAGGCAGTTATAGTTGATTGCCATCTTCTAAGCTTCACTTCAGCTAATTTGAGTCACTGAACTGGATACTTCTGCCATGTTTGTGCTGTATGTGCCCTTCAGAGCATTTTTAATTGAGTTATCTGACTAATAATATGTCTTCCTGTGTCCAGGAAATCTGTTTGACAGTTTTGATGAGTGAAATTCTAGTATCTTGTTTACATGCTTCACTTAGCACTAATTAGCAAATGTCCACATGTGTGCACTACACCCATATAGTTCTTGGGTGCAGGCTGTCAACTGAGCTTGCTGGCAACTTAGCACTCTACCCTCTTAACCAAATATGGTCATGTCTGGCTCCAAGTAACCTAACTCTGAGGCTTTGAAATGCTGAGTCCTAAACCAATGAGTGAAGCTTTGGTGGTTATGCCCATCTTTTTTATACAGTCTATGAAGAGAAAACTAAAGCACTTGTCAAATGCTGGAATTACCTTGATGCAAATGTGTCCCTGATAGGAGGCAGACAGTCCACCCAACACCCAACCTGCACTAAAGACCTTCATGTGGCTTCATAAGCTCAATCACAAAGAAACATAGGTAATAAATGGCTTGCAACGTATCATAGAAAGGTCTAATCAGGAAGTTCTAGAAGAAACCTGCTTTGCTCATAATTGTGCTTAAATCTAGGTAATACACTCTATGCAACAACACGTTTATATGAAGAATATTCTCCCATGACAGAGCTATAACTTGATATTGTCTATAATAAACTAAAAAGTTTTTTTTGGAAGTAAAAAGCAGTGTTTTAACCCCGAACTGTGTCTTCTTTCAGCTGCTTCCATTAGGGATTGCTACTGCTTCCATCTTCTTCTGTCACTCCATCTCCTCTGCATGTTCTCCTCCACTGCATCTATGAAGCTTCTCTGTGGTCTCTTTTCCTCATGCCTGGAAACTTCACCTTCAACATCCTTTGCCCACTATATCCACTATCCCTCTTCTTCACATGTCCAGACCAACTCAGCCTTGCCTCTCTGACTTTGTCTCCAAGCTTCTCAACATGAGCTGTCCCGCTGAAGTACTCACTTCTAATCCTGTCCGTCGTGGTCATTCCCAGCAATAATCTCAGCATCTTCAACTCTGCCACGTCTAGCTCCACCTCCTGTCTTTTTGTCAGTGCCACTGTCTCCAAACCATACTTCATAGCAGTTTTCACTACTGTCTTGTAAACCTTCCCTTTCACTCTTGCTGCTATCCTTCTGTCACAAAGTACCCCTGACACTTATCTTCACCCACTCCACCCTGCCTGCACTCTCTTCTTCACCTCTCTTGAGCACTGTCCGTTGCTTTGGATGAATTGACCCAGGTATTCAAATTCATCAGTGTTCACTACTTCTCCTTGCATCACCATTCCTCCTGCCTCCCTCTAATTCACACACATGTTCTGTCTTGCTTCAAATGAGTTTTATTCCTCTTTATCCAGTGCATACTTCCATCTCTCTAGGCTCTCCTCCACCTGCTGCCCTGGACTTCTGCTTGACCTCATCTCTCATGTCCATAACAACTACAAACAAGGGGCTCAGACTCAATCCCTGATGTAACCCCACCCGACCTTAAACCTACCTGTCACTCCTATTGCACACCTCACCACTGTCTCACTGTCCTCATACATATCCTGCACCATCCTCACATACTTCTCTGCCAACTCCTGACTTCCTCATACAATACCACTGTTCCTCTCTTGGGACCCTAATCATGTTCTTTCTCAAGATCCACAAAGACACAGTGCAACTCCTTCTGAGCTTCTCTATACTTCTCAAACACCACACTCAAAGCAAACATGACATCTGTAAACTGGATAACCTGGTAAATAAATTGAAATTAACGTAACAGTTTAAATATGGATTCACTCTCCTCTTTATCACTCCACCTTTTTGTCATTCTCTCATTCTTTTTTTATAGACACATAGTTATAAACAGTATATCAATTGTGGACACAATATATATGATGAAAAACATAACAGTGGTGTCCAAGGTTAAAATTTATTTTTAAAAATCACTTCATGGACTTAGCTGTTAGTTATGTTGTATTTGTCCTGCTGTCACATGTTTGCATTCTTGTGTTTAGTGTTTGTCTGGATTGTTTTTCTTGCTTTTTTGACCTTAATAGCAAGATGATAAAGTCCTGGTAGAGTCTGGCTAGCAAACATACCTTGAGAAGAAATTCTGGGTCGAAGGCAGAAATGCTTTTCGCCAAGTTTGTGATTCTGGTCCAAACACTGTCCTCTGAGTTCCAGTCCTTCTGGCCCGGAGCTGTGCTCTTAATAACCAAAGAGCAACATACAGCATTCAAGAGAAGATACTGAAAGACAGATCAAGACAATGAGCCACTCAGCACCCAGGAGTTTAATTAGAAATCACTGTCACATAGAAATGTAAACTTGACAGTACCAACATAAATAACTAATTTTTGTGCAACCTTTTTATCTTTCAGCTCCTCTTCAATCTTCTCACTTCCTCTTTCAACCTCTCCAAATTCCTCCTGTTCAATAACCACAGCTTGTTCAAGTTCTTGGTTGCCCAACTCTGTATCCAGTGCAGACAACTCCACGCTTGTCTCAGGATCAGCCTCATCCACCTTGTTCTCTTCTTCAGACAGCAGATCATCACCCTCAGAAAGCTGCTTGTGCAGAATCATTCACATTAAAAAGAGTAATAACACCAAATGGGAAGCATCAAAAGCAGTGTAGTTCAACTAATTTTAATGAGTGGATTTACTTTCAATTCATGCTTGAAGACAAATGAGGAATAGTTACATACCACGCTTGTTTCTTCAAAACTGGAAGGGATCACTTCAGATATTTCGTATTTATCGTCTCGACCTCCTCTGTCACCCCTTTTCTGTTCTCCACCCAGACCATGATTGAGGAATGAAGAAGAGTGAGCAAAGCGATTAAGCAGAGCACTGCTGGCCAGGGATGTGGAGGGCAAAGAGTTGTTAGGGTTTGAGGAGGTCAAGGAAAAAGACAGGCCAGGTGAAGAAGTAGCTAGGAGCTTGTTCTGGGTGCTGAGGAGGGGAGAGGTGAGAGAAGCTGCAGAGGAAGAGGTGGAAAGAAGGGAGGATGAAGTGGAAGACAGCCTGGAGGGCTGGAGAGAGGGGCAAGGAGAAGGCTGCACTGCAAAGTTTATGAGCGGGGAGGAAAGCTGGGGCATCATCGCAGAGGACTGAGCCAAAAGTTTATTCTCCAGACTCGGAGGAGAATAGTTTGAAGTTAAGCTTCTCCCACATGTTGCCTGGTGCTCTCCTGGGGCGATGTTTGCCTGCTGCAAAGTCAGGGCCCTCATCTCTGAAATACATTAATAAACAGGTCAAAGGCACCTCCTCTCAAACACTGACATTAATAATTGCAGACAACATAAAGCATTGAGCTCAGCAGTTCAGCAGCATTCCTTGTATTGTTTGAACAAGCATCGTTTTACTGTAGGGATGTGGCGTTCAATAAAACCATCCATATTAGAGGAACAAAGTCTAAAAAGATATGACCACAGCACCCAACAGACTGCAGAGAATTTAATTAGAACACTCATAGTATAATCCACAGATATTGCAAAAATCTGATCAAACACGAAGCAAGGGGCTTGATGACTGAAAACTCTGTACAGCAAAATCCTACAGACAGAAAATATTTAACAGAGACTCAGAAGTTTAAAGCTGGTCCAGAGAGGAGGTTCTGGTGTTTAAAAGTTCAGCAAATGGACATACCCATATGAATGCAAACAACCAGAATATGTGGAGTAACAGTAAACACTCATGTAGTTATTTGCTCTGAATGAATTTTCATTCGTTAGAATTCTATATAGACGTAAACGCTTCCTAGTTGAGTTGCAAATGATCCAGGTTGTCCTAGGCGTGGCAGTTAGCTATGAATACGCACAAAACTCACCGCAAAATCCGCAATTACAACTCCGTGGCTAGACAGCTGAGTCTGTAATTTCACCGTCAATGTACCGCAGTTATTTTCTGTTTCGAAGCCCCCTGAAGCTAAGCGTAATAGCTCACTTCCAGGAAACGTCCGCATACAAACGTTTGCTCGGTCATCCGAACAGCCAAGTAGCGCTGATTGGCGAGAATTAACTGTGTACTTTTACCGTAATAACATTCATATGGGTGCCGACCAGAAAAAAGATCACTGTCGAGACTAATAACGGCAGGGTTACACCGTATATGAGGCAAGAATCGCAGCTAAACAAATAACGAAACGCAAACATGTCTAAATTGTTTAATGTTTCAATTCTAAAGTCGTCAGGTGACATGACGATGTTACCGTAACTATCTGAACGAGGCGCAAATGGGAAGCGAGAACGCTCTACTTCCGCTGCAGCAGCGAGAAGGGACATCAAAAAAGAAAGGAAAATGTGGACAGTAAGGACAAACTGAGGCCGGAGGTGGAACCATCGAATTACAGCTGCCCCCTTCGTACAGAGCTAGGTTACCGGGTGGTCGTTAAAGAAGTAACTCAAGACAAGTATTTAACCGCGGTTATCGAGGTTAATCCGTTGCCCAGTTCTGTAACGTTTGTAGCGTTTGAGGAAGCAGCGCGGCTAGCCAGCTCCATTAGCCTGTCAGAGATGGGGACGAGAGCAAGTCGCCTCCAGGAAGACCCGGTTCCCTCTGCTTTCGGGAAAGACGGCACAAAGCGGGATTCCTGCCGGCGACCGCGCTGCGCCAGGCCCACAAGCCTGGTTGTCGACTTTTCGGTGAGCTTCGATGACACTGAAGCCAATCGTAGCCGATCGGAGGAGGGCAGCGACTCGGACCCGGGGCAGCTCGGTGCGAGCGCGGACGGCAGCCCCGCTGACCACCGCACCATCCCCTCTAGCATTAACCAAATGTCACCTGGGGACGATAATAGCAGCGAGGGGAAACCCGAGGAAGACGGCAATATAAGCCCGGAGGCTCCTGTCGACGCAGAACACCAGCAGGTGGAGGAGACAGGCCGCACACCACACCGCACTTTTTCCGAGCGGCTGCCCGGGAATCGGCACTCTTCCACCCGCGTTGGAGCAAGATCTGCCCGGGTTCGAGGCACACACCAACGGCCGGTGTCAGAGGCATGGATCGGCCTTTACCGTGTTAACAATCGCCATGGCAGTAAGTTAATGTATTTAAACAGCAACGCAAATATTTTTAATTCATATAATATTTAGTATTTGTGCCACATAAATGATATCTTCCCACATAACTGAGCTTGTCTGCGTCAGTAGTTGTGGTTTGCCATGTTTTGAGATGCCAGGAAAGCTTACACACAGCAAGGCGTTTTTCCACGGAAGCTACATAAAATTCATGGATGTGTCGGAGCTTGAGGTTCTCGGGGGAAAATCAGATGACTCAGTACCCGAGGAAAAAAAATTGTGTCGACATGTGGCTAAGGACTGTGGATGCTTTCATTAGACGGCTGATGTTAAATTACACCACAGGGCAATTCCACTGTGACTGACGTTACATTTGGAAGGGGTCTGAGCCATTTCCACCTCCCTCAGAGTTAAAAGATGTACACCAAAGTCTCAAAACTTATGCATGAGAATAGTTCAGATCTAGAGGTGTTTGGGTGGGGGATGAAAAGATGTCCCTCTGAAAGCTGTCAGTGATACAAATGATTATAAACTCCAGGTATATTGAGGGACTGGACTTGCTAATATACCGATTGTAGCAGAGATAAGAGTTAAACTAGAAAATCTGTTAAACCTGAAAATTAATCATGAACAGTAAAAACCATGTGAAACAACACCAGTCCAGTGTAGTTTATAGCACTCTCATTTACATGTAGTCAAAGTCAAGGAATTGAGCACCCCAATGGTTGGGTTCATTCATCATGGTGGATGGCTGGAGCTTTTTCTTCATCATTTCAAGTACATAGAAGTCTTCTTGTCTTCTCTATCTGGCCATTTCCAGGTATTTTTGCAAGTCTTGTGCGGACACTGACTTCAAAGTTCTCGTCTTTGATCTGCTTAACCTCCCCTGGAAAAAGTTCACCCTCATACTCCACAATCCACCAGTCACCTACACATATTTTGATGGCATCATTTGATTCTTGTATGAGCTTGTCAGCTGGTCGGGGAATCGCGTCTGAAGGTTCACTGCTTTCCAGCTTGGCCAGGGAGATGGAAAACAATTGCCATCCTGAATTGAAAGGCAGTGGTACTGAGCTATTCCTTTGATGGCTGGTGCAGCAGCAAATACCCCCTTCAAACCAAGAGCTTTATTTCATGTTTCATTGTCCTCAGCACTCATTTCATAGATGTTAACATTAAGTGTGCCCACCTATGTGTAATGACTGAAACTGCTCATTGTTCTAAACAAGAGATAATTAAATTGAGCACACTCCTTGTTCTATGGGTGTGACTGACATTATGGGACCCTTGTTTTGTGATGGACATTAGTTTTTTTTTTTACCCCCTGCCTCAGCTTGGCTATAAAAGTTGGAGGCAAAGTTGGTGCATAGTTGATTTATGCCTGGCTGCAGCTAAGAGAATATAAAAGGTTTTCTCAATATTCCATCTCACTTCTGTGAAACAAAAATAATTCAGGATTTTTGTGATGGACGTTACATTATTCACCAACATTTAAGGTCTAACCAATATTTTATCCACCTTTTTTAACTGTGGTGCGTAATCTCTATTCTACATATTTTTCTCACACTGGTAATATTAAATTGCAGTCTTCCACATGCAAAGCCCGGTTAGTTACTTGCTATTAGACAGTCCAATTTTATTGGTTTTTAGGCATATTTTATGTGAACTTGTACTTTGACATTTGACAGTCAAAATTCATGTGCAAAAGGGGTATTTAATCATTAATTCAACTTGATTCCTGAAGTTTGTGACCTTATAAATAAGTTGCATCCATTTTGGATGGAAATGAATTTTTGCATTTATATATCCCACTTTTCATGGAATTGTCCTACAGATAAGTGTAAGTAGGTGGGTATTTATCAACAACTCAGCTTAGAAAAAATGCAACAGTTACATCCAAAGAAGGTTTTTAAGGTAAAGATTAATATTTTGTTTTGTAAAATAACTTCCACAGAAATATTCCTGTGCAACACTCAATCAACCCAGTCTGAAATTAAATGGATTTGCTGAGGAATTTACATTCCAGAACAGATAATCTCTTTTCCCGTGCTTGCTCGCTGACTAAAATCATCAGAGGAGCTATTGTATGAAGCAGAGCTGTGGCGTAAAACTAGAAGTGGTGATATACAAGCTCTTTCATTTCACAAAGCCTGTTGACAGTGGCTGTCAGTGTAAATCTTGTAGCATGAAAGTCTAAAAACATTAAGCAACAACTGACTTTTAAAACTGCATTAAAATGGGAACATGCCTTTGTAGAGGAAGTAAAAATTAACACTCTGGGCCTGCATTAGATAATCAGATGGCACAGAGATTTTGGTGATGTGACAGCAAACGTGACATTTTGAGCCATAACACAGCAGTGTGGTGGATTTCCCGTGCCAGCCTTCTAGCAAGTGTAGGGAAATGGGTCACAACTGCACATGCCTGCTCACTGCTGGCAGCAGATCATAGATGGAGGAGGCGAATGTAGGGCAGCAAGGCACTGTTTCTGCCTGTCTGTCCCATCCACGAATGGCTCTAGTGGTGGCTGTCCATCAGGCCTGAGTCGGTGTTTTGAGTGGTGCATACAGTCAAATGAAGCTATTTTAGGTCAGTTACACTCGATGTAACATCATTCTCACTATCTCAGGCATGAGAGCACACATCATTTACCAACTATCTTTCAGTCTGCTCTTTGGTTTGTGGTGTCAGCTTGTGTAACCTCGATGTCCAAACACAGCACTTGCACTCAATGTTACGTGTGCTTCATCTATCATTTATATCGCGCTGTGACACAGCGTGTTAATCTCAGCTCTGTTTTGTCTCTGCCCTCTGCAGATATCCGTTGTCCTTTCTGCTCAAAGCCTTTCCCGGGGGGTCGAATTGAGGATCACCTGTTGAGTTGCCTCACATCTCCTCCCCTACCTTACAACAGTAAGTATCATGCCACTAAAATACTCCTACAGCTGTGTTTAATAAAAGACTGCGACATTAATTGTCAGGATTTTTCCTATGGATAAAAAATTTTGGCACCCACCAAAGTGGTTTTGACCTTCCTTCAAAGGAAAATCTCTGGGATAAATATATATGTAACCGTTTGTTTCTAAGTGGAGTGTAATTTCCTCAAGAATAACATACACTTTTTGTTTGCTAAAATGTACGCAATAACAGGAAAATGCACAGGCTTCTCCTAAGTACAATACCATAGACTCATTGCCTTGACTATATGTAGACTAGTTATGCTTATGTGTGTTATTACTCCCCAGAGGCCCGTTTTTAGCCAGGAAAAACCCTGATTGTTGCTTTGTGTATGTATTTACAGCGGATGTGCTCAGTAAAGACAGCGGAGAGTGTTCCATTTGTTTGGAGGATCTGGTACAGGGAGAGACCATTGCCAGGCTGGCTTGCCTCTGTGTCTACCATAAGAGGTATGTATATATGTATTAGATTAAAATAAAAGGAGAAACAGCCTTAAAAATGTGAAATTAAAATTGGGCAAACTGAATAGGCTGGGAAAATGTGGGCATTTCCAGATCTGCAAAAGTGTGGTAGCTAAAACAAGGAAGCAAAAGTTGTCCTGTACTAGTGCATATATAGCACTACACATTTCTGATAAATACAGACCTGTTGTCATTTCCCAAGTAGGATGCTCTAAACTTAACTTGGTAATCACTGCTGCAGCGCTGCTATTAAGAATCACTGTTTTGAAATTGAGATAAAATGGATTAAAGCAAATCATCTATTCACATTACTGGGCAAAAATGTGTTTTTGTAGTCTAACAATGCATTTTATGTGGGACCTTGTAATAGGCTCATTTCCAGACATGTATTATTATTTCTGGACTCTACTAGAGTAGCTTTGCTTTTATTACTTATCATATACTGGGTGCCGGTGAAGCCCCTCAGTTCGTTCTCTGCGTAAAAGAAGCTGTTTTAGCACCTTTCCTTCAAAGCCAGCTTTCTTCTGATTGGCTCTCCCTTACAAACAGAAGAAGCTCTATGTGGTGATGCGATCACAGCCAGAGTTGTGTATGAGGGATATTAGGAATTTTCCCTCTCCATAAAATTGACTAGAGCTAAAGGTGTAAGAATCTATCTAAAACTTAGTGTTTGAAGCAGTTTGAAGCCTAAGGTTTTGGCTAATAGAAATTACTTACACATACGCTGACCTCATTATTTTCGACATTGTGATCTGTAGTGAGATTAGGGAGAAAAGAGGAATGAATGTCAATAGAAGCAAGACAAAATACATGTGTGAATGAGAAGGAGGCTGGTAGAATGTTGAAGATTCAAAGAGTGGAGGTAGTGAAGGTGGATTTTTTTAAATACCTGGGATCATCCATCTGAAGTAACAGACAGTGCACAAGAGAGGTTAAGAAGAGAGTGCAGGCAGGGTGAAGTGGGTGGAGACAAGTGTTTGGGGTACTTTGTGTCAGAAGGATAGCAGGAACGAAAGGGAAGGTTTACCTGATGTTAGTGAGACTTGCTATGATGTATGGTTTGGAGACAGTGGGACTGACCAAAAAATATCAGGTGGAGCTGAACGTGGCAGGGTTGAAGATGCTGAGTTTCTTACTGGGAGATTAGAAGTTAGTACATCAGACTGACAGCTAAGGTTGAGGGCTTAAGAAGACCTTATTCTTTGAAACGAGGAAACAGGGAAAAATGTAATAGACTTCAAATATTTGCCAGTAAGATCTTTTATAACCGTGAGAACACATGCATCATCATTACATTTTAATTTGACACTTCTATACAAATACCAGATGTTAGCAAAATGTTCTGTAAGCGTTTTAACATTTCTAGGAAAAATGAATAACTGTGAAGTTGTAAGAAGTGTTTCAGCCCATTTAACATAAAATACACTGAGATTTTTTAACTGTACTGTAATGTTCAGCGCTTTAATTTTTCTAGCTTCCAAGAAACAACCAAAATTACTAGGAAAACTAAATTACTGTGAAGTTGTAGAAAGACCACCAGTGTTTTTGTATGTTTGAGCCAGTTTATTACTAAACACACTACAGTTTAAAATATGCCGTAATATTCAACACTTGATTTCCCCAACTTCCAAGAAACCAGTGATTTCCCATCACTTCAGTACAATATGAGATTTACCATGATTGGGTAATCCACCACGAAGATCCATCTTATTATAATTTTAAAAACCAAAATATGACATGACTGTGTGTAGGTGCAGACAGCTTTTTCCTAACACTTCCATTTTCAAAAAGCAGTAACATAACCTCTGCCTAACTCCAGTTGTTTAACTGTGATGATAACCAGCAGAAAAAATGAAAAAGTTAATGAATAAGTTGAAAAATAAATTCATTTTGGATTACACATCATGACAGTCTTTCATTTTGGTCACACTGTTTTGCACTTTGAGTATCTCCATTTAAAGATTATTTTTGTAAGTGGCATTTTAATCCGCCCAGTAGAGTAATTAGGATTTGGTAAAGCCAGCACAACTTAGAAGCTAATGCTGGTAAATGTTCTGCTTTAGTTACAGCTTATATTGTTCTCCAGGCTCATTAAGACTATTTGTTTCAGCTCTAGATTAGTGACTTAAAGCCAATAAAATTAAGTACTAACTCACTCCTGACATACCACCTCAAAAATCTAGAACAAATAACTGGAGGTGACAGCAGGAGTTAAAGCAAAGAAACATTGATTAATACAGACAACTCAAAAAAAAAAAAATACAATCACACCTAATAGGCATCTACAAACTAAAACGCAAAGACAAACAGCAGACTCTGCAGTTGGAAGAGGCCAGGGGTCATCAGACATATTATCTGTTTCATTTCAAAGAGTCAGCAAACCTTAACCCTAGTACTGCCAGCTATACGACCAGCTGGACGACCGTCAGTGAATGAAAACACCAGAAGTGATCAAGCTATAGATGACTGGCAATACACGAAACTTATCTAGGACATCGATATATTGAAGTCCGGCAGTACTAGGGTTAAGCAAAGTCCCCCAAGGGATTAGTGAAGGCTTCTGATTCTGATTTTAACCCTAGTACTTCCAGACCTCAATATATCGATGTCCCAGATAAGTTTCGGGTGCTGCCGGTTGTCTATATATTGATCACTTCCGGTGTTGTTATTCAATGCCGGTCATCTAGCTGGTTGTATAGCTGGCAGGACTAGGGTTAATGCATTCCACTGTTTAGATTGAATCTGGTTTCACGCTTCCAGTAAGCAGATTAAGCCACCACAACTACAAACAAACCTTTAAGCTCCTCCATATTAACACAAGTACCTCAAAGTATATTGTCTTCATGTGTCTCCAACTTCTGAATGTGTTCTGTTTCCCTGTAGCTGCATTGACTCCTGGTCAAAGGTGAAGCCCTGCTGCCCAGAACATCCCTTTGATTGACTCATGGGTCACATGTATTCCACACAGTGACCAACCTGACTCAGGTATGTACACATTAGGGCCTACTGAATGACTAGGACATGCAGTTAGCTTCAGTGTTAACCTCAGCATTATAATAATACACCATAAGAGGCACTGGAGTTACTTATGGCTAATAATGCAGTTAACGTGCATTTCATCAATGTGATACTGGAATGCCGCAGCATCTACAAAAACAACATCTAACTGTTTTAGCTGTTAGGCCTCATAATCATTTGAAATGTTGCAATACTGCTTTGCTTTTTCCATTGGACACCAAATACAGAGTCACACTTAAAATCACTGTTCATTACAATTCAGTGGATTTGTATAAAGATTGTCATATTTGGCTTCCTTTATGAGTATGCTAGGCCCTTAAACACAACTTTTAAGGACTGAGTTCGAGAAAGTAAATAAGATGGATGTGCCCCATTCTTTTTTGAAGTCCTATTTTGAAGTCTTGAGATGAACACTTTTTGCTGTCGCCATCTTGGTGTTTTGAAACTTGATGTAATGAGTGAGGAGTGAATCTGACCATGAAACAACTTGTGATTGGCAGGTTGTTAGCCAATGAGCATATCCTGGCTAATTCTTCTTTTTAAAACAGAATGACCCAAATTTATAAAATTAGTGACTGAGCCCATGAATGCATCTGTGAAGTGTTTACTGAGCTCAAATCCAAGAGCTGTTTTCCTGACTTCTGTAGGACTGAAAGTCTTTTAGCTCCACTGGTATCATCCTCTGGGTAGTATTTAACAGGATGCAGCCTTCACCTTTCAGACCCAGAATCTACATCCATTTTTAACACCACCTATGGTAACTGACTAAAACCCCTAGAATTTTACTCACCAAAACTGAAACAGAAACTTCTTGTAGCAAGTCCTAATATCAGTCAGATAATCCATTAAAATGGCGCAGAGACACAGTGGACAAGATATAAAAAAATATAACCCCACTCTGAATTGTTACAAAGGGGAAAACTATCCATAGAGGCCAAAACTGTTTTTGTACTGGACTGTAAATGTGATTTTATTAATTTTTTTAATGCAGTTAAGTTGGGCATTTTAAGATGGGATACTATGGGATTGACTCACTTTTGGAGCACCCCTCCTTAGATAAACTGCAGTTTTTTGCTGTTTGACATTGGGTTAATTTTTCAGCTGTGTCCACAGGCAGCACTTTTTTTTTGCCACTTTTGTATCTCCTATACATAAGTCAGGAGATATCATCGTTTTGACCTGGTCAAGATTCGTTTGTCATAGAGATTAGCGATGTTATCACAATAACTCGTTACAGAGTTTGAGAAGCTTCACCAAACTTGGTAGGTATATACCATCAGAAGAGCAGTAGTTTGCTTTTTAATTCTAGCTCTCTAGCCTAAATATGAATGGTACTTCTTCTTTTATACCTACCAAGTAGAAAACAAAGTCTAAGTCCATAAAACAACATATTGATAAAATAGATCTGGATCTGATCCAGAAGTAAATTTGGATGCCCCACCCCAGAGTCCATGTTCTTTTTCCAGTTTTGCACTAAGAGTAATGTCCAATAATCATGGGAAAACCAGACCTCTTCAGCACATCAGTTTGTTTCTCAAGTTTATCCTCCAAAAAGTACCCTCCATGGTGAGAGGGGCTTGTGTTCCCACCTGGAATTGAACCAGGGACCTTTCGCTTTTAAGGCTAATGTGTAAACCACTACATTACGGGCACTTGTTGCTAGCCTAAATTAACAACAGTGGCAGCTTGTGTTTGCATCATAAATCCCACCGTTCTTGATTTGGATTTTCAGTCAAAGGGAAGTGAAGTTGACAAGCCCAGACAGCAGTGTTCACAAAAAGCCATGAACATAGTTGGGGTAAAAAGCTGTAGGCTGGGTGCTTTTGAGGGCTTTGAGTGCTCTCAGCATCATGGGATTTGTATAGAACATATACACAGCTGCCTGTGGACACAATGTTTTATGTGTTTTTTTGTTTTTGTTTTTTTTATACATTTGCCATATCATGTTAATATAATACACAAAAAAGGTATAGAAGTGCCACAGGTTTCAACAATTTTTTCCATCCTTGCAGCAGTCTGTATTTAAATACAGTCCTTACAGCCTGTATTAATTTCATTCTTCTTCGTGTCTTTCTGCCCTCATAGGAGACTACACTGAATCCCAGTAAAATCCCAGTTAAAATGTGTAATTGAACAACAATAGCCCACTGTCATTCTTGGACACAAACCAGATATTTGAGCAAAGAACAGATGATCCTAAGAGGAGGCTACACTTGGTGACACCTGATGCTCTCCGCTTGGATCGGTCCTTTTGAACTGGATCCAGACCATTTTTGACCAAACTCCCAACAGGTAAAACGGATGCTCCTTCTAAATCCGTGGTCAAGACCCTGTTGGAACAGAAGTGTTCCCCATCTATTTTGTGAACTTGGCTTTAAACTGCAGAACATAAATATGTTGTCATCCCAAAGCAATCTTTAACCCTGCTGGGGGGAAAGGGGAAATGCTTTAAAAAAAAAAGAAGAAAAGAAAAAGTTATCTTAACTGTGACTCTGGATCCTCTCCTGTGTATCTTTTCTCCCTTTGAATGGGAGTGCTCATTTTGTCAAGTATTTTTGCTAAAAGAGTATTGTTCCATGTCATACATCGGAAGAATGTTTGTTTTCTTTTTTCGGCTCACCCCAAATGAACCAACCTCACACTGAAAGCGCAACTGTTACCACATAAACATTGCTTTATTTTGACTGAGCTGGAGGTTGAGGGCTTGTATCTGGTGAATGGGGGCTGTCGTCATTAGGTGTTTTCCTTTTCTGTCAATTGTAAACATTTCATGGGAAGCTTGGGGGCTAATCTTTAAAAAAAATGTCTTTAATAGGTCAGTTTATTGTAGGTGGATAGATAGCGCTGAGTTTAATGTGCTGCTACTTGGTGAGTGTTAAGAAAGGTTTAAGGTATTTCATAGGGCCATAGTAGTGCCGCTATGGGCGCCAATTTGTGCACTTTTGTCCCTCAGGCTTATTTTATTTTTCAACATGAGATCTGGGATAAGAGTGTTAAGAGTGTGTGTGTGTGTGTGTGTGTGCTCAGATGATGACCATGGACAGAATATGTCCTGAGTATGACTGTAAATTCAACCGTGTGTGTGTGTGTGTGTGTGTGTGTTTGTTTACTGTAAATTGCCCAAAAGTCTGCTTGGTCAACCAGGTCAGCTGCATTCGACATCCATCCTCTTTGAACATGGTATTTGGTACGGCTCACATAGTCAGGTTCTACTTTGAAAGTTCTTTGGGGTTTTGTCCCCCTTCCTCTGTCCTCACTTTTTAAACTCTCTGGAGTGTAGTTCAGGATTGTTTTGTTTTTTTTTTTCTTCTTATTTTTTGGACTAGGCAACAGTTTTGCCATCTGGTTACATGAATGCCAGATCGAGGAGAGATAAAGGGACAGATATATTTTTGGAGCATGTTTATACCATGTGGTATGTGCCTCTCTCCGCAACACTGGAGGCTATGGACAGCTGATGGTTAATTATTACATAAGCAGCCCCCTCCCCATTCCTTGTTTTTTAAAGCTATTATATTAACACAATGCTCATGATAATTGCTAAATATGTTAAATAGCTTTCCTTTGCCTTCTTTGTGTGTTTATTGCCTTTGCCTGGTGGAGGGGTTCTTGTGTAAGCAGGTATTTGTAGTGTTTTTAGGGCTAAACTGAGGCTGAAGCCTCAGTTTAGCAACAGTAAGGCTGCTCAACAGATGCTGTCTGTAACAGGTTGTATGCAGGCCAGTGGAAACTCTTGTTGAAAGAACAAAAAATATATGTAATTGATTGCTTTTACCGCCTGTTCTAAAGGTGTTTAACTCTCAGTTCTGCTTTGGTGTGGGTCGGTTTAGAGGTCGGCCACTTGGTGAGCCCAGTGCACAGGTTTGTTCACCCCAGCCTCTGTTTGTCTTTTCTGTTCCTTGGTGTTCTGCAGTCTGAGGTGCTACAATTTATCCTGCCACTAGAGGGCAGCCTTGTGCATGTTTCGCATATGTTGTGTTGGAGAAAAGAAAAATAAAGCCAAAAATAGTCTGTCTGTGCATTTAGGTAGGCGTTACTGTGGGGGACAGTGCAGAAGACAAGGCACATCAATCATTTAGATGTTACATTTGTTGTGGTGATAAGTTATGATGTATACTTTTGCTGGGAGGGTTGGGAGCGTTTGTGTGTTTTTCAGAGGGGCTCTGGTGAAGGTTGGGTTGTCAATAAAGAGTACAGACAATCTTCACCCACAAAGTTACTCTCATTTACTTTCTTACCCCCTCAAAGCTGTGTGGTGCAATACCTCAATTTTTACCAGTGCTAGCTAAACGCTCGGTGTGCAAACTAGCCCCTCTCCAAACAAGAATGGTATTTTGTATAAATATTCCTAAATCTGGTTTTGAATCACAGGGCATTGTTTCTTTGCCTGCCCTGTGATTAGAGATCAGTGTTTTCAAACAGTCACCACAGCGATATCTGCATCCCCAAGATATGGACAATCTGCCTTTACTCTGGTATTAAAAAAAAAAAACCTAATTGAATTTTATTTATTAAATTGTAAATATGTAATACAATTTAAGAAAACTGCTTGGTCCTTGTCTGTTCAATATACTGTTTCTAAGCTCCAATCTTTTGTATGTCTCAGAAATTGTTTTTATATGTATTTTTTACAATAAATATGTGTGACTGAGGTTTTGTCTGTATCTGTTTTGTGTGTTTTAAGTGTTAAGGTGTTTCTTCTTGTTTCAGCAAGACACCTCTGAAACATATGTAGGTTTCATGGTGGGGGGTTGAATGGGACACCTAATAAAAAACATACTCACTTAGTGAGGAATACGTAAGAGGAGGAAGTGCTTTGCTTGCTAATCTTAAGCTGGTGTTTGCCATTCTTCATGATTCCTACAAGTCAACCCAAACAGAGGTAACTGTGACATGTTTAAAAAATGTAGCAGAAACACATCTATTAATCTGATTTCATGAATGAAAATAAATTACCTTTGAAGTGACACATGCACATTTATACAAGTTATTTTTTTCAAACAAGATACAAAAGTAGCCTGGTATCAGACAGAATGGCCAACTCTATGCTCTAAATCTCATGTCTGGAAAACTCACTCAGTAAATCAGATTTTTACAGTTGTGAAAAAAGATTTCACAGAACCTCTGCATGGTTCAATAACTTGTAGAACCAATTGATTAATGGCTCCCATTCATACAGTCAGGTGAAAAAAGTTTTCAAGGGACTCTATGCTGTCCTATGATTCAGTAGCTTGTAGAATAACCTTCAGCAGCAATAACTTGAAGTCATTCAGTCAGAAAGTCAGAGATTTGGACCGCCTATTCTTTACAATGTTGTTTCAGTAGAAGTTTGCAAGCATTTGTTTATGCACATCTCGCCTCACGTCCTGCCACAGCATTTCAATTGGGTTGAGGTCTGGACTTTGCTCAAGCCATTGTAACATCTTGGTTCTTTTCTTTTTCAGCCATTCTTTTGTAGATTTGGTGTTGTGCATGGGATCATTGTTTTGTTGCATGAGCCAATTTTTGGCCCAGCTTTAGTTGCGGGACAGATGGCCTCACATTTTAGTGTAGATCCAGGACATGCTGGAGAAATGATGTCTCTTGACTGGCTTTGGAACGTCTCAGTATCCCCTCAGAAGAGCTGGTGAGGGAGAGGGAGGTCTGGGCTTCTCTGCTTAGACTGCTGCCACCCCAACCTACGCCCAGATAAGCAGCAGAAGATGGATGGATGGGTGGTTTGACATGTGGGAGTAGCCTCATTGATGGAATTTTTGAACTGCTCCGAGACATAGCAAAAGTCCATACAAAAAAGCAAGCGATTGTCTCTGGTTAGATACTGTTTATGTTGGTTTGAGGATCTTATTAAACAGGAAGTTTAATTTTAAAAACAAAACAAAATGTAACGCAGATCAAGAACACAAAAGTAGCCATCATGAAAGCACAATCAGTGATCAGTATCGCTAAAAAGAATGGCTAAGCACTAGTTACAGCTAGCAACTTGTCAGTTACTTAGAGTGTACTAATATGTTTTTCATATATTTTCAAATACATTGAACATTTAAAGAAGACATCTGTAAAGATTGTGACTCATGAGGATGGCTCAGATTAGAACTTTAGTCAGTTTTAGTTAATCAAATAACCCCCTGCTAATCAGGCTCAGTCACTAGCCTTTATCTATTATAGCCTATATAGTAACTGTATCTAGCTTTGTTAAATATTCTGTACCAGTATTATTTCAAAGGGACTGAAAACTTAGACATTAGTTGCATAAAATACATTTTGATTACCTGGTGTCGAAGTTGAATAATAGAAGGTAAATCATATGACAGATCCACCCCTTTCACGCTGCTTTATTTTGCTTGGACCACACCATACACTTTCTAATGTAGATCACTGACTGTACATGATAGAGCCACTTATCATATATTACTATCTTTAGCACAGTTAGATCTTTCCAACATAACCTGGCTGGTGCTTCTGGGACAATCCCAGCAAAACTGTTGAAAAGTATATGAATCAATTTATCATGGATGCTCATATCTGAAATTTCCACCTATTGTACTTCTGTGTTTCTTGAGCTGTATTTCCTCAATGCATCAACATGTTCATATTTGTTTTTTCATACATGTACAGGAACTCTCTGTCCACTTTAAGGGCCAATTTGGGATGAATCAGAGCTTCCCTTATAAAATTACATGAGTTGCATTATTGGCATTATTTTGCAGTTTTTAATGTAGGGGGGTGTTCCAAAATGTCTGTTAATTTAACCACTTTTACTGTAAAATATTTTTATCCAAGAACTGTTTCATATATCGGAGACAGAGAATATGAAAACATTGTGGTTTGTTGTACCTCTGGTCGGGGTACTTTGAAATTTTGGCAGCATTTCCACTGTACTATAGGTCAAACAAAACTGTCACCCTTTAAGGTGGAACACAAGAACATAAAATGAACAGACAAATACAGAGCATCCCCAGGATCAGTTTGTCCAAAAACATTGCCAGTAATCTCTAGGAACTAGCTCATAGGCATTCAATATTGCTTCTTTAATAGCAGAATACTTTTGGCTTTCCTCGTATGACAAAGAAGAATACGTTAATATTATGCTAATATTATAGTGTAAGCAGACTCAGGCCACTTCCTTGTAGCTGCTATCCTCAAATGGTAAAAAAAATCTTTTTGGATCCTTTTAATTAAAATTTGGCAACAATTTTAAGTTACACAAAACATCAAAACACTCTTCAGGTTCAGGGCAAAGTTAAGAACTCTGCAACTTACAGAACTACTTCTTCTTCTTCTTTCAGCTGCTCCTGTTAGGGGTCACCACAGTGGCTCTTGTGTCATGGTCCAGCTGTAACATAAGCAACTCTCTTTCCTGCTTGAATATTAAGCAACCAGTTGCTAAAAACCTGGTAAAGAAAACCCACCAAGAATTGAAGCAGGTCTTTCCTGAACAAGAGTCAAAACACTTATTTCACTCAAGTTTGCCTTTAGAATACTTTTAACAGTGTCCTTCAACTTTCTATCTCAAATTTCAGTTTCATAATGACCTGCTATTTTTAATGCTGTTCTTTAGTACACCTACCTAAGAACTCTCCCAACAGAGCCTTTTTTATACTCATTACGATAGCAAATAAAAACAACTAGAAATTCAAGTTTAATGCGTTTATATTTTTATTTGCTTTGGAATTTTATTAGGATTTTAAAATTTAGCAAGTTAGCAATGGCCAATTAGCTTTACTCTTTTTTTCACTAAGTCATTTTTGTTTCGGTCAATTCAAAAATATTTTGAAATTTAGTGACTTAACAAAGTCCAATTAGTTTTAAAGTCATTTTTGTGAGTCCGCTTAAAATAAAAATTAAACTCTAGTGATTAAATTTACTTGATTAGATATTAGTGTAAACGAGAAATTGAACAGGTATACCTAATGATATGGCCGGTGAGTGTAGATTTCACTGGCTGTGAGTCTAGCACACTTCCAGAGACAATAACAACTGTGGCCACAAGATGGCAGTAATGTACAGGATGGATTAATCAGAATCACTCTACTGTGATTATGCATAAGTACAATGAAATTTGTATGCAATCCCATTCAGAGCAAGAGAGTAATTTAACCATTCTAGCGCAAGCCAACTTTTCAACTAAACATTTTCCCTATGTACAAAGAATAATGCAAACAGATGTGGGGACGTAAGGCTGTTTGAGATGCAAGGAGAGAAAATGGTTCCACTTTGGCAGCTCATAATTTAGATTTCACTGGACAAGTACTGCTTGCCTCACTTGCTCTGACAGACTACCCCTACTTCATTTCTCTTCCTATCTACACCAGAAAAGTTTGAATCCACCTCCAGTGTTCCTGGACTTGCTTCCCTTCCACCTGGTCTATTTCACACACAATATATCTACCTTCCTTCTCTCCATCATCAGCCAGCTCTCTCCCTTTACCAGTCATAGTCCCTACATTTAAAGTCCCTACTCTCACCTCCACCCTTATACCTTTCCTTTCCTTTTTTCAGCCTCCTAACACGCTTTCCCCTTCTCCTCCTCTTTTGTCTTTGGCCAACAGTAGCATAGTTTCCACCGGCACCAGAGGCAGTTGTTGTTGTTTTATTTGGCAAAGATTTCACGCCAGATGCCCTTCCTGACACAATGCTCCCCATTTACCCAGGCTTGGGACCGGCACTAGGAGTACACTTGCTTGTGGGCCCCTGTGGCTGAAGTAAAACATTTGTACTTATTTTAGGATGGAACTCAGACAGAATAAGTTTGCAGTAGTTGGCAGTTCACAGGTATTTAGGTATACGTGTGGAAAGATTATGGAATATCGGGCATTCAAGTGGATGCTGTAGAGCCAGTTAATAATGATATGTGATGCTGCATGTCTCTGTAATAGTTCAGTTGTTCCAGTAGGTCTGTAGCTTGGTGAATGTGTGTTCAGCAGGGAAGGTCCACAAAATCCAAAGGCAAACTGACAGGTGAGTTTCCACAGGGGGTTCCTGAGAATCCAGGAGACATTGAGGGACCAACTTGCACACCAGAGCAGAATCAGAATCCTTTATTATGGGGCAAATTGCTCACATTACAGACACTCCGTTAAGTGTACATAAATATAAATGAAGATAGCAATACAGTTAAGAAGATAAAATATATAAAAACCCCATACTCAATTTGTAGCATCGGTTGTTCAAGGTTGAACAATACTATTTGCAGTATGTAATGAAGTTTAAATGTATCTGAATATATATATATATATATATATATATATATGAAGATCAAATCACTCATAAATTGCGGATCAGTTTGTTGAGTCTGTTGGTGTCCGCTACTCTCAGTCTGCTGCCCCAGCACACTACAGCATAGAGGATGGCACTGGCTACCGCAGACTCATAAAATATCCTGAGCATCGTCCGGCAAATGTTGAAGGACCTGAGTCGTCTCAGAAAATAGAGACGGCCCTGGCCCTTCTGTGTGTTCAGTGAAGTCTGGTTTATTGTCAAAGTGAATACCAAGATATTTGTAGTTCTCCACTATCTCCACACAGATCCCATGGATGGAAACAGGGGTCAGTGGTGTTTTGGGCCTTCTTGTGTCTACAATCACCTCCTTGGTCTTTCTCACATTAAGCTGCAGATGGTTCTGTTTGCACCATGTGACAAAGATGTTCACTACAGTCCTGTACTCTTCCTCGTCACCCTCAGGCACACTAAGTGTAGACCAGTGATCTGAACTTTTTGCTCCACTTTTTGTTTGTTTGGAGGAAAATGTGAGCACTGATTCTTTTATCTGGAAATTGGGTGGCACACTTATTATTGCAGGTATGGTCTGGTCCTATCACTTGCAGACACAAAGCGTTTCTAAACATTTTCAGGAGAGCGATTCAAAGACAGAAAATGAGAACATTTTTTTAAATGGCCTAGATTTCTAGAATTATTGTATTTGGTTGCTATTTACAGTTAATAATAATAATAACTTTATTTAACACTTTCAAACATACAGCTGTACTTCATAATTTGGATAGAAACCAGACATTTAATGTACTAAAGTACACACAAACACACACACTCAAGCATATGTCCTCATATACATTCATGCATGCAGTGGTGTGAACCACTGACAAAAGTAAAGAATGACTGGTTAAAGAAAAGCTTTATGAAAATTCACCTTGAGCAGTTGTTTAAAGTGAACCTCTGCGTCAGTCAACCTGACAGAAGGAGGAAAGTTGTTCCAAAGTTTTGGAGCTACAACCTCAAAAGTATGGTCACCCATAGATGTAAAAGTGTAGAAAAGTCAAAAAATGGTTCTATCAGATGATTGGACAGGCCAACTGCTAGAATAAAGTCTCAGTAGGTCTGTTATATAAGGAGAAGTCTGATCATGTGATTAATAAGATTTTAAAATCTGAATTTCAGGTGATTATGTTTTTAAAAAAGTACCAATCTGAATAATACAATACAATAAAAGCTGGATTTATTAATCACATTGCACTCAAGTCTGGGGGGTCAGAATAAAAGGAAGACCTCTGGAAGTTCCCAGACACTGACAGCTGCTGAGCACAGTGTTTTCAACACTGTGAGTCCTCACAGAGGATTTTTTTTCACTTTACTTTAAACTATGAGGAAGTGAAACCATACACCACAGGTTAATGGAACATATTACACCCACCGCCATCCAGTGAAGACTTATTGTGTAGCCTTCTCATGTAATGAGGTAGTACTACTGCTGTTCTTGGACACAAGAATTATCCAGCACAGGAGGTAAGAAGATCATTAACTTTATCTTTTTTGGTGAAAGTAAATATCCATTTTACTTTCATGCCTTTTTATCAACTTTTAATGTTCTCTTATATCAAGAAATGTTGTGTTGTGATCATTATTTCAGTTTTGTTGTGTTTAGACTAGTGAGTTCTTGCGGATGATATGATTTCCAGTTTTTGTATGGCTAAGAGCAGAATAAAGGTTGAACAGGCCACCATGACTCCCAGTCTCCCATGGTTCTTTTTTAGGTCTGTTGTTCAAATGTTAATTAAAACAACCAGGGGTAATGTATCAGGGCAGTGTATGGGGTAAGACATGCTTACTTTTTAATGTCTACTCCATTCTTGGGCAACAAGTCAACAGCAAGACTAGTTGGATTTAAAAGTCAGCATGTGATGTAAGCAGCGCCACACTTCTGCTCCCAGAATTTTTCTGAATTACTGCTGAATTAAGCTAAGACTGAATGCATGACTAAAAAGTCCCTTTTTGGTAGCTAATTATGCAGTCAGGAACTTTCCACTTCTGCTGATATACATCCCAGCCCTGTGGTTTCCTAAAAAGTTAACTTTTATACATATGTCATCTTTGTCATTGCCTTTCATTTTCTACCAGAATGTCAGCCGACTCCACCACATCCAAAGAGACACAGTATGCTCCCAGCTCTGATATGTCCTCACCACCTACATACTCCTACCAAGGAGAGCAGCCTCCACCCTACTCTGCAGCCCCACCGATGTACAATCCACCAAAATCTGACACCATTTGCACGGATCAGTATTCCACTCAGTATGAGTCTTTCCGTGATATAATCCCAGAGACATCATCAGACACAACTCCACTGTTATCCTCATCTTCTTTTAATGACCAGACGGTGAGGAGAGGGTTTGTTAGAAAGGTTTGTACACTTTTTTTTTCTAATGACTTCAGGATTTACATTATGAATGTTGAAAATCTTTGTGAGATACAGTCATCTGAAAAGGGAAGTTTTCACAAGACTCTGTATATGTGAAAACCTAAGTACAACCCATGATTTAATAGCTTGTTCAACCACCATTAGCAGCAAAAACCTGAAATAATCATTTTCTCTACAATGTTGCTTCAGTTCATTGAGGTTTGGAGGCATTTGTTTATGCATAGTTCGCTTAAGGTCTCGCCACAGCATTTCAGTTGGGTTGAGGTCTGGATTTTAACTAGGCCATTGTGACACTTTCTCAGTCATATTGTTGTAGATTTGTTGATGTACTTGCAATCTTTGTCCTGTTTGTTGCTGCTGAGCCATTTTCAACCAAGCTTTAGCTCTCTGACAAATGGCCTCATAATTGACTCTAGAATACTTTGGTATACAGATGAATTGAATGGGACAGCCACTCCTGGGAAAGTTGTGGCATTGTATTATTTCACACCTGAACGCACCAGACCAGCAAACTGCCAAAACTTTTATAGAGGTTGTCACACTGGCCTATGATCAATTAACCAAGTGCATTTGCTTAGCAGAATCTGGCTGCTACTTACCCTTTTAATCCCTATGGAAGCAGTAAAGGTGTGTTTAGTTTTTCACAGGATAACTGTGTGTTTGCGTTTAGATGCAAACAGTATTTGGCAGAATACGACAACACAAAATGTTATTTTTGTTGCCAAAATAAGTATTCTTACCTAGTGTAGTGGTTTACACATTCACCTTACAAGCAAAAGGTCCCTGGTTCAGTTACAGGTGGGGACACAAGCTCCTCTCACTGTGGAGGGTTGTGTCAGGAAAGGCATCTAGAGTAAACCCTCTGCCAAATTATCAATGCAGATTAATCCACCATGGCAAACCCTGGTGAGAATACAAGGGAGCAGCCAAAGGTAATTTGAGAAGGAGGATATATTACTGAATGAATCTAAAAACTAAAACTAGGTGTGATAAAGCATTGTAATTAGCTGGAATAATAATCTCTTCCAATGTTTGAAGCCTTGGATGTGTTTTCTGGTGTTTTGGTTTATGTATTTGCAGTCACAGTCATAGTTCTCCCGCCATCTCATCTTTCTGTCTTTTTCTCCCATATTCATTCATATTTCAGCATTGTCTTATCTCAGTTATGGTTGTTGTTCATTTCTTGTTTTATTTTGAGTGTTATTTGTCTCTTGTGTCTTGTTTTAAGTTCACTTGCTCCTCTTCACATGTTTCTTATTACTGCCCTGTGTCTAATCCCCACTCAGCATCTCAGGTATAAATACGCCTCAGTTATGTTCCTGGTTTTATTCCCTAAATTTTGGTCTCCCCTGTGCCCTTTGTATTGTTCCCTTTTGGATTTATGTTTGGATTCTGATTCTGATATGTTTGGATTATGATTTTGGAACAGGTCTTTAGAATTAAAAGCTTGACTTTTTGTTTATGAACTCTGCCTCCTGCATTCAGCACTTTGGATTTTCTCACATTTTAATCCATACAAATTGCAGTTTGTAATAGAAACACTATTGTGCACTAACTAAAGTTAAAGAAAAATATAGAGGAAATGTCTCTCCTCTTCTTCTTTCAGCTGCTCCCATTAGGGGTTGCCACAGCTGCCTCTATCTCACCCTATCCTTTGTATCCTCTTCTGTTACACGAATCATCTTCTTGTCCTCTTTCACTAAATCCACGAACCTTCTCTGTGGTCTTCCTTGTTTTCTCGTTCTTCAACATCCTTTGTCTAATATATCCACTATCCCTCCTCTGAACATGTCCATACCATCTCTACCTTGCTTCTCTGATTTTGTCTCTAAGCTGCTCAACTTGAACTGTCTCTCTGAGGTATTCATTTCTAATCCTGTCCATCCTGGTCACTCTAAGTGAATATCTCAGCATCTTCATCTCTGCCACCTTCAGCTCTGCTTCCTGTCTTTTTGTCAGTGCCACTGTCTCCAAGCTATACATCATAGAGGGCCTCACTACCATCTTGTAAACCTTCCCTTTCACTATTGCAACTATCCTTTTCCCACAAAGCACCCCTGACACTTATCTTCATGCACTCCACCCTGCCTGCACTCTTTTCTCCACCTCTCTTGTGCTCTGTATATTGCTGAAGATGGATGACCTTAAATCCATCTGCCTGTATTTCATCTACTCCTTGTATCTTCACCATTCCACCTGCCTACCTCTGATTCACACACATACACTGCATGCACAGTTATTAGGCAAGTTGCACTTTTGCGTATTAGTGTCATTATTTATCAACAACAGTGCTCTTGGTTAATCCAAAATTTTAATAAACCTCAAACTTGAATATTTAAGGAAGTAAAAGTGAGGTTTTGGCTTTTATACAAGAATATCTGTGCGCGCGCGATTATTAGGCAACTATTAGTGTGCAGAATTATTACGCAACTCAAAGAAAAGCAAAAAGATTCTCATCTCACTTGTTTATTTTCATCTGTTAAAGTCTTCTTCTTCTTTCGGCTGTTCCCGTTAGGGGTCGTCACAGCAGATCATCTGCCTCCATCTCACCCTATCCCTTGCATCCTCTTCCCTCACACCAACCCTCTGCATGTCCTCCTTCACTACATTCATCAATCTTCTCTGTGGTCTTCCTCTTCTCCTCCTGCCTGGCAGCTCCATCTTCAACATCCTTTGTCCAATATATCCACTATCCATCCTCTGAACATGTCCAAACCATCTCAGCCTTGCCTCTCTCACTTTGTCTCTAAGCTTCTCAACATGAGCTGTCCCT